>PVIJ01009054.1:0-69461 GCA_004024925.1 Scalopus aquaticus | reverse complement strand
CAAATTACTTCGGGCCATTTACACCTCTCCTGCCCCCAAGATACCCACTCCCTTCTCTTCCCACACCTCCCTGGGAGGCCCCTGCCTGTCCCCTGCTTGTTCCGGGGGAATTCCCAGACCCAGCTGCCAGCCCAGAACTTTCCAGAAGTGACTGGAAAACAATGCACTTCCAAAGTCCCTTTTCCCACGTTAGAATTCTAAAAGCTGCACAATTGTCCCTTAAAGAAATGTCTGGTGGAGGAAAGCCTCATCCACTGCCCTGCGGATTATTTTCATGTTGCCTTTTCTTCGGCCTTCTTTGTCCAGAGTCCTAGGTCCTCTTCGTTAGGATTTTTCATGCCCCCCTTGAAATTATGAAGTTACTGTTCTCCTGCAGAACATCGAGTTTGCTTCAAAGACATTTGTCAAAAAGTTCTGGCCTCAGAGTTTGCATCATCAAAACCCCTCACTGTGTAACCCCCAGAAGACTGGGGGTGGAGGGGATGTGTGTTTATTAAGTGCAAATCAGAATATCTGCCTCCATCTGCAGAGGACTTTCCCTGTAGATTTCATCACACTTGTAATTTTAACCAACTTTTAAGATTTAGGGAGGCAGTTCATCTGCAAAGCATCCCCAGCACTGGGGTACACGGGTACAGGCAGGCCTCTGAGAGTGTTTCCTACCACCCAGACCCCCCGACCTCTTTCCTCCTCCTCCCCACTCCCCAGCCATTAGTCTCTTCATCCCCAGATTCTTTCTCAGCAGAATCTGACCGGAACACACATCTCCCGCAGCGCAGGGTCACAACACAGGTTGCCCAGGGTCAGCCGCTGGACCTTCATTTACTCTTGTTCTCTCCTTTGAAAACAGAGTAAAGGGAGGCACAGCTAAGTGCTGGTGTAACCACCAGGCCTGGTTGGAGGGGCCAGGCTGGCCAGGTCGCCCCGAACCCGCCCACGTCCACCAGGACTTCAAGCCTCCTCGACCTGAAACCCAGGAAGACTTCATTCCTCTGTCTGATTTTGCTTGGAGCGCCTGACCGATTCGTTCCATTGAAATAATTGGGAGAAGTTCTTTTTTCCACAGGCATCCTGCCTGCTCTTCATCATGTGTATTATTTTGGATCTGCTTCAAAAAGAAAAATGGCCTTCCGTGCTGTATTTGAATGTGGGCAGAAATTGGACCAGGCAGACAGACCTATAACTCTGCTTGAAGATGGAAAATATTCCCAAGAACACCCACACGCAGAGCAGGGAGAGGGCGAGGGCAGGATCTGGGGTGCTGACCAGGCAAGCGGGGCCCAGTGTGACCCCCCCAGGCCTGTCACCTCCTCTTCTTGCTTCCTGCTGCTCCTCCACAGACCCAGGAAAGGGGGGCAGGGGTGCAGGGGGTCCAGCAGATAGGACCCCGGTGAACAGGCTGGCCCTCTCCCTGTTTTGGTGGCCTCAGAAGTTTTCAAAACTTCTGCCTTCCATGACATGTGAACATGTACTCTGTGTGCCCAGGTTTGCCTGGCAGCGAGGTGGCAGCCCCTTCCTCTCAGATTCTCCTTTGCTCCAGGTTTCTCCCTCTTCTCAACCTCTAGAGATGCTGCACTCCAGGGGGGCAAGTGCCAGAGCAGCCATCCCGCAAGACCCCCGCCCCCCCCCGCCGCAGGGCCTGCAGTAGTCAGTGAAATGGAGCAGGTGTGCTGCAGTTTAGAGCCTTCGTGTACCAGAGGAGAAGAGGGGAGGGGCGGGGCGGGGAGGGCACGTGTTGCTTGGGTAACAATAGCCTTACTCCCCCACAACATTTTTTAAAATATCCAGCCAGCAGAGGTGGTTTGTCCTAGATCCCGCTCCCTAGTCCCAGTCTGGTCCTAGGGGGTCTCACACTGGTTCACCTGCCAAGAAGATTGGGGGCTTCTTCCAGGAGTCTCACTGCAGCCAACTGCCAGCGTGCCTGCCGGGAGAAGGGCCGCCACAAGACGTCCAGAGACTCCAAACCACTGGCCCTCAGTATGTGCCTTCACCACGCCTTTCATTCTCTCCCTCGGGCTCCAGCCACTAGCTCCTCCCCCCACCATGACCCATTTTTAAAGTACTGAGAACCAGCGTGGGGCGGTGGGGTGGGGGGTGTATGGACTCTGAAGACACCCATTAGAACAAGCTCTTCGAAACTCGAACTTTCCTGAAAAGAAAGGACACATTATACCTCCGACAGTTTCCTTTTTCCACCCATGTAGATACTTAGAGTATTTGTTTGTCTGGCGGATAAAACTGAAAGTTATGCTAGCATTGGGAAAACAGATCAGGCATATCAGGGAAATTTGTTTTCTAAGGGACATTGCCAAGAACGCTGAATCCAGAACTTGACCTGTATTTGATATTATTCTGATCGGCAAGGCGAGGCTTTCTGGGTTCTAAATACCTACTTGGAAAATGTTTGGCCCCATCGGAATAGAAAGTACAGACCTCCTTTTATGAAATTTACAGCAGGCTGTCAACACTGGTGATAACTGCATCTCCCTGAAATCAGCAAAGATATAGAAAGAGCATCAGGAAAACTGAGGCACAAACCTGCCAGGGAAGGGGGAGAGATGGGGAGAAACCTGTTCGTCTGACTCCACTCAATGCATCATCGAGGGAGAATTCAAAAACTGCCAAACTCAGGAGAAAGAGGAGCGACAGCTTTTGGCCAACTTCATTTTCAAAACAACTGGCAGTTTGCTTGCAGAACTCCAGCCCTCTCTTTAAAAATATCTAGAAGACAACCAACGTGGCCTCAACATCCCGGTCTGAGTTCCTTCCAGAACAAACAGTTGACATGATGAAGGGAATGTTTACTAGAAAACTAGCCTACTTCCAGCAGACAGTAGACAATGTGACTGATATTAAATCAAATCTGTGACTATTTGCCTGGATGTGGAGAGGGCGGGGCTCTGCTTGTTTTCTTATTATGTAAAACCCCTGCCCTGCTCCAGCCAAAACATTTTCCCAGCGACACGTCTGCCTGCCCTGGCTGTGTTCCTTACTAAAACAAATACACCTAACAAATCATCTTTGATAGCAAATCCTCATAAAGGCAAACAATAAAAACTATGCTGGGTGTTTCTTAAGAAGGTACCGGCCACATGCAGAATTACCACACACGAAAACCAGAAGGTGTTTTCTCTTGGCCGGAGCCAGTTCCCAGAAAGTCAGCAACTTTAGCAACTCACTCTTTCTTGGCCAAAGTGACTAATTTTCCCTCCCTTCCCCCCTCCTTGGGCAGCGAGAGGCTCTCTCCCTAATAAGTCTTTAGAAGAGAGATAAGTATGAAAACAAACTATGATTACCGGCAGACACTCGCAAATAAAAGCAAATGTCTTCTAAGAGCATATTGGCACCTTATAAAAGTGTAATTTAACCTTATCTAATCTGGAGGCTGTTTCATCACAGGGGTAGCCAATAATATAAACCTTTGTGTCAGGGGAAGGAGGAGGGGTGGGGCGGAGGGTGGAGACACCTCTCCCACCCGGGCCCTAGAGCAGGCCGCGCCATCCTGGTCCTGGGGATGGTGGGTGAGAAAATGATGGATGGGCCAGTACAGTGAAGGCAAAGATGGCTGAGAGAATCGCTTCCTCTTCCCATCTGTTCAGGAAGGACGTCAGCGAGGTAGACTAAACACAGGCCCGGGTTCAGGATGACATGTGAGAGAACCTGTGTGAACACAGGGGCCTGGCCTTTCAAGGAACCTTCCTCTGTGCTGGGGACAGACAAAGGAGACCAGACACCCGTTGAGACTCATGGGAGTCCCAGGCTGTTCCCAGGCTGGTGGGGGCTGGGGCACCCCCAGGGAATTTGGTCCTGGCACCCAGTGCCTGCTGTGGTCAGCCCCCAGTGGAATGGCCAGGGCTCTTCCGGGAAGACACAGCAAATCAGGTGCAGGCGGGTCACTAAGTGGCACTGGGAGGGACCCCAAGCTGCCCTACTCCCTGGAGGGCAGAGTCCCCTGCTGCCAGAGCCATTCCTTCCAGGCCCAGGACCTCCCCTGACCCCCAAGTGCCTCCTCTGGCTTCCCCCCACCTCAGATGAACCTCATTTCCCTCCCTAGTGACCCCTGGATCTGTCTTCCAGGCCCAGAGCAAGTTCACTTGAGGGGTGGGGGGCAGGTGTTATCCATAGAACCGGGGAAAGGCTGCCGCCCACTGGTCTTCTCTTTCACCCTCCTCTGCCCCCACCCCACACAGTCAAAGGCTTCCAGTGCTCTGGACACCAGGTCTGGGGGGACTTTGGGCTGCAGCACCAGGGTCGTGGGTCGGGGGAGGCTGGACCGGACTTTGCACGTCCCGGGTGGGAGTCCTGCCTCGCCGTGTAAGAAGTGGGGGACCTCTGACCAGCCTTCTTGCGTGAGCCTCAGTTTCCCCTTCTGTGATTCGACTTTGCTGAAGAGTCGGGAGTGTCGAAACCCCCCTTCCTCTCCCTGTCCCTTTCGTGCTGAATCTTTGGAGGGAAACAGGAGGATGTGCTTGTGTTCCAGTGAAGCAGCTGAGCTCCCCTCCTCTGCAGGGCCCCCTCTGGCTGCCCCTCTGGAAGCAGGAGTGGGGTGGGTGGTGAGTTAGGGCAGACCCGACTTGGGGGAGGGGCAGGAAAGAGCACCTCTGTTTCCATTAGCCCGGAAGCTGATGTTTGCTGGAGACTCTTCCTGGGAACAAGTGAAGGAAGGGGCGTCCAGGAGAGGAGGCTTCAGATCATTCAAGATGACATTTGAGGCCTCAGCCGCCAGACCCTCTATACATTTACCTAAAAGTACTCGGGCACAAATACAGTTTTTTTCTACGCATGTCTATATACCCTCCACTCATCTCGCTGTGGAATACGCAGAGGCACACCCAGCAGCCCGGGGCCAGCCAGCGGAGATGCAAGCCCTGGGCTCCCGCGTACACGTGGGCGCACACTCACCTCCTGCTGATCAGCGTTTGCCTTCCTGGAGGTGGCCAGCAGAGGTGTTCATTCCACCAGGTGTGGCGCTGCTGGAACAATGGCTCAGTCAATGTAGCGTTGATTTGGGAGAGATGAGACTTACTAGCGAGGATGCCTAACGCGATTCGCAACGCTTCCCGTTTTTCTGCTTGTCATGGTACATCAGTGACGTACCCCATTATCTATCACATCTCAGATCCAACTTCCCCTCTCAAAGCCTCAGTTTCCTCCCACAGAAGATGCTGGCACCAAGTGTCTGAGCTTTGGGGAGAACAAAGAGCTACCCCATTTGGTGAGTGGAGAGATTTTGAAGTCCAGTGGGGGTCTTTGGGACCCCACGCAAAAGGGGCCTCAGTCAAATTAAGTGCTGGGTTTGTTCTCAATTTATAGTTTAACCCTCCTCAACTATGGGTCGTATAAATACAGTGGCAACTGGGGAGAGGGGCCAACTTTCCTTTCCTACATTTATTTCTATTTAATATTCTGGAAATTTGCTTCTCTATTTGCCATAGTTTATCTTTTCTTATATCTTCACTTCCAAGCTAAATAGCACTAATCCGAATGCATACCTCGCTGCCTGCCAGCGTCTGGCCTGCGTCTGTGTCTGCCGTGTATGTAAATACTGGCGAGGCTCTCGCGGGCAAAGCGCTGGTGCGCGGTCTGTGTTGCTGGTGTCTCTGGGGTGTGTGAACGCGTGTGGGGGTGTGAGACCGCACCAGCAGCCACGAGCACCACCACTCACTCGTCCTGTTCTCTAAACTGGTTCTTTGGAGGTTCAGGTTTTTTTTTTTTTTTTTTTTTTCATAATTAAGACTAAGGAGTGGTTAAAAACAGAAGTACATTTTCCTGGAAACCAGCAGTCTTCATTTGCAGCATTTATTGGCAAACTTGGCCCCAGTAAATACATTCCTTGGCATCTCCCAGAATGTAATTCACTGGATGAAGCGGCCTTGCTTTCTCTGCAACTTGCACAGCAATTAAAAAGGGGCCGCCTGGAAGGAATGTGGTCGGTGGCTGCAAGTCACCCCGCGCTCCAGGCGCAAACTTGCTCCAGGGAGTTTGAGATGGTCTCTCGCGGGGTTGCACCACCTGACTGTTCTGGCCTGCACCCTCAGTGGGTGGAGGGGACTAAAACAAGGAGCCAGACCCTGGGGTTCGCCCTGGGGGTCCCTCCCCAGCAGCGTGGCCTGCCCCCAGAAACCAGTTCCACAGGGGCCCTTCCCCAGGGAAAGCTCCAAGGATGGGCGGGAGCTGGTGATGGCGCCTCAGGGCCCAACGCGACATGGAGATGCAGAAGCGGACGGCAGGGGGCGCTCGGAGCACACGCTGTGCCCGGTGCCCAAACCTTGAGAGGCAGGCGTGTTGGGGACCTGGAGGCTTGGAATTGGCCGAGGACCTATGCCCCCAAATGGGGAACTCCAATCTCGGGACTTCCCAAATGCCATCCCCCGGGCCACCGTTTCCAGCGACAGGCGCAGGAGCAACCACTGTCGGGGAGACCTATTGGATCCTGCCAGGTGCCGGCCTTGTTCCAGTCCTAAGAGGTGCCAACAGCCGGCTTGGGCCCAGGGCCCCTTTACCCCAGCTGCCCCAGAAAGGTCTGGGGGTTCTAGGGTGGCTGCGCCCTTAAGCGCACCAGACCCAGCGGGGTGCCCGCGCCGTGGGTCACCCCGGGGTGCGATGAGCGACTTCGGGAAGGGAGTCCTCAAGCCCAGGCAGGCGGGGCACAACGAACAGGCGTCGAGGCTCTGCCTCCGCGAAGGTCGCTTTCCCGCGGGAAGAAGGTGGCTGCAGCCCCGGCGCATGGGTCCGCTGCGGCCCGGCTGGAGAGCCAGAAAGCGCCCGCCGCCCTCAGGACGCAGGTCCCGCTTCCAACACTCGGCAGCCGACCTCCCCGCTGGCCCTGGTTCCAAACTGTCTGTGGGTCTGTCCGCTGATCAAAGTCTTTCCTCCAACACCCGTAGCCAAGGCGCGTCCGTGCAGGAGCGCGAGCTTTCCGCTCCAGCTCCGGGAAGGCGCCTTTGCCCCGCCGTCCTCTGACGGCCGGCGCCCGCCGGATCTCAGTCTCTGCGCTGCGCTCTCAGCCTCTGGGGCTGGGGGACCGCCGGGCCCTGCGCCCCGACGCCCCAGATGCGCCCAGGTCGCCAGGCGGGGAAGCGACGGGGCCTCTATCCTTGAAGGCCGCGGCTCAAGAGACCGCTGGCCAGAGTCGCTGGCACCCTGGATGGGGAGAAATTGAGGTGCGCGGGAGCACCCACGCAACTCTAGTCCTTTCCAAATATCCACCCCCTTCCACATTTTGCTCTTGTTCTGGATTGTTGATGAAGGTGACGGTTCGGATCTCCATCTACCTTTGCCTGGACACGGGGAGCCCTGAGCCTTTGGTGGCCAGGCACTAAAGTTAAAGATTCACCTCCCGCCTGCCCTGTGGCCCTTGCCTGCTACTCAGCTAAGCTCTGAGCCCCAGAAACGGTCTGGGAGGCGGGCTTTGCTGCGGAGGGTCGACAGGTGGGCCGCGCCGAGGGGCTAAGCCTGAGCAGGTGTGGCTGCTCCCTTGCGCGGGAATGATAGTTGGACAGCCCGTCTTGGGGACTTGGCGGATGACGTGAGATGCGCCGGTCCCATGAGCCTCCCGCGGAGCGCCACAATATCGAATTAGTTCAACCATGTAGACAGGTTCTGTGGATCACTTTGTCTTTCAAACGTAATCGAAACACAAACGCTTTTTTCATTTGTTGTAGGAATTATTGTTTCTGCTAAGGAGGGGGGCTGGATCAGAAGGGTCTGCGTGAACAGAACCTCTGCCGAGAAGCCCTGCAACTAAGAGGGAAGAAAGAAGGCGATCTGCCCCTGTCGCGACCACCACACATTGGTCCCAGCCTCTCCCCTCTGCTGAAAATCCCGCCGAAGGCAAACGCTACCTGCGCGGCTGACGTTTTGATAACGAGTAACGGTTCCTGAGCCCAGGATACCCTCCCCTGCCCCTAGGCTTCTGGTCTGCACAGAGGAGGCCATTCGAGACTATGGTAGTTAACTAAATATTCAATACTCCCCCTCCCCAAATGGACTTTCTCCAATTGCTTGTGATTTCTGTTGTCAAGTTGCTTTTTCAGGGTCATTGCATTCATCTTAGACTTGGTCTTCTGGTCTGAAAGGGGAGGTGGTAGGCAGACTGGGACACCTTGTAGAACCCCCAGAATTCACGCACCATCCCGAGTGGGAGAAACCCCTGCTACGTCTCCTAAATTCGTCTTTCTATTTGCGTAACTCTAGGGTCAAGCGGGTCCCGGAGCCACCACGCGGGCAATTAGCCCCCAAGAGCCGACTTCCAGGATCTGACCTAGAGAACCAGGATCTTGGGGCAGCCAGCATCGGGCCGGGCTGCAGAGGGGAGTGTGGCCACTTCACGGGGGAGATTCCGCTGTTGTAGGTTGAGGGCGCTGGAAAGTTCCCAACGGTCTCTAACCGGCAGGACAGTTTGTGCGTCCTGGGCTGGCCACATGCTTCTTGGGAGTCATCCCTAGACTCTAGGCTCCCCCTCCCCTACCGTTATTCGCTCTACTTGTCTTGAAAATAAAATTTAAAAAAAGATAAAGAGCTTTTGGTGACCTGCTTTAGGTCGCCATCTCCTGCCCCCGCCCTCGACCCCCACATTCCTTAAGTGCCACCGCGTTCTCAAATCCGGGCATTTCCTGAAGTGCTCGCCACATCTCCCTTCCCGGTGCTTTTCTACAGTCGGGGCCCCGGGAGGCCTAGTTTTAAATATCGCTGTGACGTCACGCCCCCTCCTCGGCGCTAAGAACCCTTCGGTGGGCCCCGGGAATTGTAACCCAGCCTGGAGGGTCAGGAGGGGTTGGGGGAGGGTGAGTGGGCTGAGCGACAGTTCCACCAAACATCCATCACCGCTGTCGCCTGAGGGACCTTCGGCTGCAAACGCTGCTAGGTGTCAGGAAAAAAGCCAAGGTTTCCTGAGGGGCATATCTGCCAATTGAGTCTGGGTTCTGGGGGGCGGGGGGCGGGCAGGGGAAACGGATAATTGAACTACCCATGGAGCTGCAAAAAGAGGCCGCGAAAACGCTAACCTGAAAATAAAAGACTTTAACCCATTCCCCCCAAAGACTTCATCTCTGCGCCTTCATGTTCGAATAACACCACTAATAATAATAAAATAAGTAAAGCACTTGAAATACAATCAAGCCGTTTACTGGAGGTTTGCTTCCGAATAAGCTTATAAAACACAAATGCAAATATCTTTTCCTGGCGAATATCCAGAGCTAAACCAGTGGAAAGTTGATCTTTCCAAAACGGCACCCCTTCTTTTCCCCCCCCCCCCGCATGCCAGATACTAGTTTCACAACGGCAACTTTTATACCCAAAGCGGTGAGCCCCTAACACCATTGCTGTTCGATTTGCAATTTACATAACAAGCTGTTTACACTTCTCCAGGCGGATGCAGGGAGGGAGGAGAGGCCAGTGGCTGTGACCTGGGAGGGGGTGGGGGGAACGGCGGGGTACTGGTGTTCCCCACATTCTCGAAGCAAATGCATTGCTGTCGCTGTGTGGGTCTCCGCGCACCGGGAGTAGTGGAAAGCGGTTTAAAGACCGAATCCACCAAATGCTGAGGTGTGTAGGGAAACCACGCACTTAATTGGCCCCCAGGTTGAAGCCTGGGCGCTCCATAAAGCCTCGTTCCAAAGGGGCAGATTAAGTCAGTATACAGGGCTAGCTGTTGGATATAAATTCATTTTCAAGTCTTGGGATTTTCCTCCCCTTCTGCCCCTCTGCCTCCTCCCCCCAAGTGTTTAAGGAACAGTAAGTACCGAATCTCCTTTTGATAAATCAAGGGTTTCTTCCAACCTTCAAGTGCTTTGGCCTGTGGACACCCCGGGAAAGCAGTTTGCAGTGATCCCAGTGCACAGCAGGCCAGCAGGAGCTGCCCCAGGAACTGGGGCTTGCGACCCCTCACTCCCGCCCCAGGCCAGTTCTGAAAATTTCCAGTCTGAAAATTTTAAAGGTTCAAGTGACACGGAGATGTGCATACTACACTACTCGGTGCCCGGGACATCCAATAACTAAAAGTTGCGACTAGAATTTTTGTTGGGAACGAGGAAGCCGGGATTCGAGCGGGGGGAAGTCAAAAGGGGTTCCCAACACAGTTAAAAATTGTTAGAAGTTGGGGAGTGGAGGTATTTAACTCGCCACGCCGCCGCTCTTCTTCGGTTTCCTAAATTGCCATTTCCCGGGCTTCTGGGAGCATCTGGTGTCCAGTCTCCAAGAGGGACTTTTTCGGAGTTGCTGGAGCGCGGAGGGAGGCCCGACTCTTTCCTGCTCCTTCGTTTCTTGCCCTCTCCTTTCTCTGTTTCCTCTTCTTTAGTTTCCTCCAGAAACTAAAAAACTCAGGCACAGGCACATACCCCCCAAAATCCTGGAGCTGCCCTGCAGGTGTGATTCTGAACCCCCCACCCCTGAACACAACCATTATGTCTAAGAGCCAGCCGCCCCGCGCTTGTGGAGATGGAGACTGGATAGGCACGCGTTAAGCTCTTAGACGTATTTGTTTACTTATTGTCATCACACCTGCAAATGTCACTGAGCCCGAAGCCTGACCCCCTCTCGGAGTTGAATGTGTCTGACCCGACTAGAGGGGGCGTTGAGCGGCGAATCACCCAGCGCCCTCCCTAGAGGAGAGCACAGGGAAGCCCCCAGATGCCAGCAGCCAAGCCGCTGGTCCCTTAGGGCTGCCTAAGGCCCTGGGACCCCGAGGAGCAAGGCTGTGGAGAGAGGGGCGGGCGCTGCCTACCTGGCGAACCATTGCCTGACCACCACCCCCCCCCAGCTCGCTTATTTCTGCGGGGGAGGGGTCCTGGGGACCGCGAGGAGGGGGCGACAGTTCCTTCCCTACCAAGAGCACAGCCCAGCTGGGAACGAGCCGTGAAAACCGTGCCCTTGGAAACCCTTCTCAGGACAAGAGAACCTCCAGGTGGGGGAAGGCTGGAGACGTCTGTGAACCGGGCGAGACTGGCGATCGGGTGGGGAGGGAAGGGGTAGGGAGAGAGAGAAAAGGAGGAAGGGAGGAGAGGCCCGGGAAATCCGGGCGCGGAAGCCGGCCAGACCGGCCGAGGAATGGGAGAGAGCCAGCGCGAGCAGGGCCCGGAGGACTCGGTGCCATCTGGGAGCGATGCACGGAGGAAGGGTCTGAGCCGGGCCCAGGAGGACCCCGGAATCCTGCGGGCACAGTGGACGACCGTGCGGAGGGCCGAGGTGGGAAACCGAGCTGACGCCGGGCGGTGGGCGAGTGGGGCGCGGGGGGCGAGCGGGCGGCGGGGCGCGGGGCGCGGGGCGCGGGCGGCCGGCGCGCGTGTGGTCAGCCCCGCGGTCCTCCCGCTGCGGGGCGCGGGCCGGCGGGGCTCGGCCTCCAGCTCATTCAGAGGCGGTTCTCGCTTCCCATTGGCTGCAGCGGCTGGGGCGGGGCGGGGCTCCGCTGCCCGGAAAAAATGTAACTGCGTAAAAAAGTGCTCGCTGGGTGACGGATGCTCAAAAGTTCAGAAGTTTTCCCAATGCTTCCTTAAGCGGCCGGCGCGCGAGAGCCTGAAAAAAAGGTGACGCGGGCCCGGGAAGGCGGCCGGCGCGGCCCCCCCGCCCTGGTTATTTGGCCGCCTTCGCCGGCGGCTCGGGACAGTCTTCTGCCAGGCGCGGGCGGCGCGGCGAGCAGGGCGCCTGCTTGTTTTCCACTTGTGGCTCTTTTTCCCGTTCTCGCCTGGAAGTTGCTCGGCGAGTGCTCCAAGGCCGGGCGCCGCGTCCCGCTTCGGCCCTCGCCCCCAGCGCCGAGCAAGCCGCCTTCGCGACCGGCGCGGGAGCCGCGGTGGCCCGGAGGCGCCCCAGGAACCCGGGCGAGCGCAGGGAGAGGCCGGGAAGGAGGCGGCGGCCCGGCACCGGCGCGGCGGGCCCCGGACTCGGACTAGGCGGCCGGCGCGGCACGGCCGGCCGGAGCGAGGGTGGGGGGCGGCGGGCGGCGCGGGGCGGCGGCGGCGGCGAGCCGGGGCCATGCAGGCGCGCTACTCCGTGTCCAGCCCCAACTCCCTGGGAGTGGTGCCCTACCTCGGCGGCGAGCAGAGCTACTACCGCGCGGCGGCCGCGGCGGCCGGGGGCGGCTACACCGCCATGCCGGCCCCCATGAGCGTGTACTCGCACCCCGCGCACGCCGAGCAGTACCCGGGCGGCATGGCCCGCGCCTACGGGCCCTACACCCCGCAGCCGCAGCCCAAGGACATGGTCAAGCCGCCCTACAGCTACATCGCGCTCATCACCATGGCCATCCAGAACGCGCCGGACAAGAAGATCACCCTGAACGGCATCTACCAGTTCATCATGGACCGCTTCCCCTTCTACCGGGACAATAAGCAGGGCTGGCAGAACAGCATCCGCCACAACCTCTCGCTCAACGAGTGCTTCGTCAAGGTGCCCCGCGACGACAAGAAGCCGGGCAAGGGCAGCTACTGGACGCTGGACCCGGACTCCTACAACATGTTCGAGAACGGCAGCTTCCTGCGGCGGCGGCGGCGCTTCAAGAAGAAGGACGCCGTGAAGGACAAGGAGGAGAAGGACCGGCTGCACCTCAAGGAGCCGCCGCCGCCCCCGCCGCCGCCGCCGCCCGGCCGCCAGCCTCCGCCCGCGCCGTCCGAGCCGGCAGACGGCGCCGCGTCCGGCCCGCCGCAGCCGCCCGTGCGCATCCAGGACATCAAGACCGAGAACGGTACGTGCCCCTCGCCGCCCCAGCCCCTGTCCCCGGCCGCCGCCCTGGGCAGCGGCGGCGGCGGCGCCGCGGTGCCCAAAATCGAGAGCCCCGACAGCAGCAGCAGCAGCCTGTCGAGCGGGAGCAGCCCCCCGGGCAGCCTGCCGTCGGCGCGGCCGCTCAGCCTCGATGGCGCGGAGTCGGCGCCGCCGCCCGCGCCGCCCGCGCCGCCGCCGCACCACAGCCAGGGCTTCAGCGTGGACAACATCATGACGTCGCTGCGGGGGTCGCCGCAGGGCGCGGCCGCGGAGCTGGGCTCCGGCCTCCTGGCCGCCACCGCGGGAGCGTCGCGCGCGGGCATCGCACCCCCGCTGGCGCTGGGCGCCTACTCGCCCGGCCAGAGCTCCCTCTACAGCTCCCCCTGCAGCCAGAGCTCCAGCGCCGGCAGCTCCGGCGGGGGCGGCGGCGGCGGCGGCGGCGGCGGGGGCGCGGGGGGCGCGGGGACCTACCACTGCAACCTGCAGGCCATGAGCCTTTACGCGGCCGGAGAGCGCGGCGGCCACTTGCAGGGCGCGCCCGGGGGCGCCGGCGGCTCGGCCGTGGACGACCCCCTGCCCGACTACTCTCTGCCCCCGGTCACCAGCAGCAGCTCCTCGTCCTTGAGTCACGGCGGCGGCGGCCAGGAGGCCGGCCACCACCCCGCGGCCCACCAAGGCCGCCTCACCTCGTGGTACCTGAACCAGGCGGGCGGAGACCTGGGCCACTTGGCGAGCGCGGCGGCGGCGGCGGCCGCGGGCTACCCCGGCCAGCAGCAGAACTTCCACTCGGTGCGGGAGATGTTCGAGTCGCAGAGGATCGGCTTGAACAACTCGCCGGTGAACGGGAATAGCAGCTGTCAGATGGCCTTCCCTTCCAGCCAGTCTCTGTACCGCACGTCCGGGGCTTTCGTCTACGACTGCAGCAAGTTTTGACACCCCCACCCCCACCCCGCACTCCTGGAAGCCGAACTGATTCGAACCCCAGAGCAGGAACAGCCCAAAGAACCATCCGTGTAAAATCGAAACCAAAAAAAAAAAAAAAGATCCAACTTTAAAAACTTGAAAAACATTCAACAAACCAGCGAACACAATCCCTCCAAAATTTCAACTCACCAGCACAAAGAAAACTATTTTCTTAAAAGATTAATTCAGAGCCACCTCCACTTTGCCTTATCTAAATAAACAAAACTGTAAACTATTTTGTACAGAAACGGCAAAGTCACGGTTTGTTAAAGGACAGTGTTACTCCAGATAACACGTAAGTTTCTTCTTGCTTTTCAGAGGTCACGCTCTCCTTCTCTCCTCCCCGCTCCCCTTCCCCTGCCCTCTCCTGCCCTCACCTCTCACCTGTAAGATATTATTTTATCCTATGTTGAAAGGAGGGGGAAAGTCCCCGTATATGAAAATCGCTTTCTTTTTATTCATGGACTTGTTTTAAAATGTAAATTGCAACATAGTAATTTATTTTTAATTTGTAGTTGGATGTCGTGGACCAAACGCCAGAAAGTGTTTCCAAAACCTGACGTTAAATTGCCTGAAACTTTAAATTGTGCCTTTTTTCATTATAAAAAGGGAAACTGTATTAATCTTATTCTATCATCTTTTCTTTCTTTTGTTGAACATACTCATTATTTGTTTATTAATAAATTACCATTCATTTTGAATGAGACCTTATGTCTGGATACTTTAATACAACCTTATCATCAGAAAAGATTTCAGAGATTAAAACACTAGAAATGACCTAAATCTCTGAATAACGAGAAACCCTATGACTATTCCTCGTCAAATTTCATCTAAAAGCCTCTTTTTGTTTAGATTTTTTTTTTCTGCAGCATCTTCTGCAATTTGTACTATATAGTCAGCTTGCTTTGTGGCTAGTAAAACGATATTTTCCTAAACAGATCTGAGTTGGCATATAAACCAGGACGTTTTCTCAGTTATGACAGAACATGATTTGGAATGTTTAAGCCGGTGAATCAGCAGCAGTACCTGTGTATAGAAATCTGATGTGCCTTCAGACATACAAATGAATTTGGCTTTTTTAACATAAAAAATTGCGATGTGTATTATACATCCTATAAGCCAAATACTGGATAGATTTTTTTACTATTAATTTCACTCTTGTAAGAGGGAAAATAAACCAGTTTTAAAATGTATGTATATAACTCACCCACATTTACAGCCCTTCATGTGTTAACTAGAAGGATTGATTTTTTTAAAAAAATATACTGCGGGTTGGAAAGGGATATTTAATCTTTGGGAAACTATTTTAGGAGATATGTTTGTAGAGCAATTATTTTTTGAAAAAAGATTAAAGCAATAACAAGAAGGAAGGAGAGAAGAGCAGAACGTTGTAGTCTAGGGTGGTTTCTTTTCAATCCAATTTTTCTTGTTAATTTACAGTTAAACCTAGGGGGCAATCCGGATTGGCCCACCCCCTTTGTAAATAACCCAGGAAATGTAATAAATTCATTATCTTAGGGTGATCTGCCCTGTCAATCAGACTTTGGGGAGATGGCGATTTGATTACAGACATTCAGGGCCTTTGTTTGTTTTCGAGATAATACAGTTTCCTGCTATCTGCCGCTCCTATCTAGAAGCAACACTTAGCAGTAATTGCTGGTGGTTGTTTTCAGAATTTGATCATTGTTAAAGGATTGCTGCAAATAAATACACTCTAATTTCAGTCAAAAAACTGCTTTACGTGGCCTCTGTTTGCTGGGTCTCCTCCCTCTTAGAGTCGCACCCTCTTAGCCAGGGAAGGTGGGCGAGGCGCAGGGCGCCGCTGTCTCTCCGAGACCGGCCGGCTGCGACTGGCCTAGGGCCGCCCCGCCACCTCTGCTCCGGGGCTGCCCCAGCCCTGGGTCCCGGGGCTGCCTCGAGCTTCCTGGAGCACCCCTTTGGGGTGGGTGGTGAGAAGTCACGGACAAAACTAGAGTTTGTGCGCCCATCCGCGGCTGGGAGCCGAGCGTGGATTGGGGATTTGCGGACAAAGGGTCGGGTGGCTGGAGCAGGGTTGTTTAGGCCTGGAAGGGAAGCGGCAGCAGGTGACACACGGCCCAGTCAGTCCCTTCGGACAGGGAGACGGATCGCCCGGCTGGGCAGCGCGGGCAGCTGGAGAGCGTACCTTTCTCGATTTGCCGGTTTCTCAACTTTTTGAAATTGGGGTGTGGGGGTGGCGAGTGCAGATGCGTGGCCCACCTCATCCTGCCCAGCTGGGGCGTCGCTGGGCGCCTGGCCTTGCTGAGTCGCGCCTGTCCGGGACGCCGACCCCCGGGACGCCGCTCCGGGCCGGGAAGGCTCTCCAGCTAATTAGCTGTAATTACCCGCCGCTGCCCGGCCGGCTTCTGTTTGTGTTTGCAGCTCCTTCCTCCCACCCCCGCCTCCCCCGCCCCGCCGCCCCTGTCGGGCTCTCGCTAGCCTTGCCTCCTCCCGAAATCCGTGGTTTAGGGTCGAAAATCGAAGCCAGGAGGCCTGCGTTGGGTGTGATGGGGTCATCCCAGGCCGGGTTGTGGGTGCCGGGAAGATTGCGCAGAGCAGAAGGTGGCCAAGGGCAGGGGTGCATTGGAGGGTCGGGGGTCGGGGGGTCGCCGCGCAGCCGGCTCTGCTCTTCAACCCCAGTTCTGCCTCGCGCCGCCCAGACCCAGGGGCTCCCCGTTTCTACTCCTAGCCGCCTTTGTTTTGAGGACACACGTGTATTTAGGAGCCGCCGGGGTGGAAAGGTCACAGGCGCTCCCTCGCTCCCGGGTGACCGCGCCGGAGCCAGCCCGCCGCTGGGCAGCCGCGCGTTGTCGCAGGAGGAGCCTCAGCCCGCCCGGCCTCGCCCGCTGGCGCCAGAGCTGCTCCGGAGGCGAAGGGGCCCCAGACGGCCTCCGCGGCGGAGCTGCGTCCCCGCGCGGCGTGTGAGGTCGCTTTACAGAGGCCACAAATCACCTGGCTGCGGCCGGCGCGGGCAGTCGCTAGGCCTGATGGACGCAGAGGCCCGCGGGTGACGTCGGGTTCTGCGGATCCCACGTGCCCACGACCCTGTGGTTCTCCTCTGGCTTGGGTTTGGCGGCCTGAGACCTGGTGGCCACCGCCGGCCCAGGACCTAGGCTGAGTCAGGTTCTGCGAGCTCTGCTGAAGGGTGGGCCTGGGCCCTGGCGGCCAGAGGGAGCGGAAGGATCAGAGTGGGAGCAGCTAGTGGGGCTAGCGGAAGGCAAAGAACCCCCTTGCTCCAAACGGCTTGGGGCTGGGGGGTGGTCCTCTCCTAACTGGGTGCTGGGCGGACTCTGTCCCTAGGTTTTCCTTCCTGGGCCCGAGCCCTGGGGCTGCAGGAGGAAGCCGGTAGGCTGCACGCCGGCGTGCACATCCCTGCGCTCCTAAGCGTTTTATATGTTGCCCAGAAAGGGCACCTTAGCCCATTTTTGCCCTGAGCAAATCCACAGTTTGAGCTAGGTGCGGGAGGCCCCTGGGCTATGTGCACAGAAGCAAGTAGCTCTGTCTGCCTTATTGGCTACATGATGGTTCAGCATCGGTTTGAATGAAGATCCGTAGTTCTGATCTTTCCAACCACACACCTTTGTTTTCTACCATCGGTACAATGGCTTGTGGATTCCCACGCCCAAGTTAAGTCAAAGCAACTCCTGCCAGCCCTAGTTTAATCTGGGAGGACTACTTATTTCTTAGTGGTTTATACTTTGGGTTTGTACTTTTGCAGCAATAAGGATATTTTGTTGGTAAAATGTTTTCAGAGAAACTCCTTGACACTCTAAGTAATAGACAGTGTATTTTGAAATTAGCTGGCGGCACCACCAGGCAGGCCTGGCTGGTGGGGACTTGATTGATTGTGGAATTAGCCTCTTTCTATAGCAAGCTTTAGGATAATGAGTATGTGTCCTTTCTGTAGTGGATGCATTTGTTATTATTGTATGTAGCAATTTATACCACCAGCAAGTGAATGCTGGCTTGTACATGCCATATAAAAACTTGCATTTGGCATATTGTCCATGTGGTAAGAAGGCGTGCTGTTTTTCAGGGTTATGTAGTTAGCGGCCTTTTTTCACCAGACTGCATGCAAACAAGCATGCATTTTGCAATTTATCATTCCACACAGTTTGTGTCATTAATAATCGATGTTTGCAGAGGAATAAGGCTTGATTGTGCTGGTGGCCCGTAGCTCTTGGCTGTTTCCTGTGGGGTCAGGAAAAAGGGTCAGGAAACAAGAGCGCCTTAGAGCCCTAATGGGCTCCCCTGAATTCGGGATAGGTGGAGAAGGGATGTAGGACCTTTCTCTCCTACCCTGTTATCTTGGGAGGGGGTCTCTGTTTTTAAGATGGAGGGGCCAGTAGGTTTTGTTTTCAAAGGGGCAAAAGCTCCTAGAGCCTGGACCCTCTGCCAGTTGAGGCTGACTGGCCAGAAGAGCGGGCGGCCCTAGGGAGATCCAGGCCCAGGACACAGCCACAGCGCTGTCCCCACTGTGAGTGGTACCTGAAGCAGGACTGTTTGGAGCGACAGTTTCTTTCTCCCTACCCCTGTGTCTTGGAGCTCCTGGAGAAGGGCTCCATTTGCTTCTGAGCCCAGTTCCTTCTCTTTAGGCTCCTCTCAGCTCATTTCAGAGCCGGTTCACGAAGCCATTAGCCCTTCCCACCGGGTCATAAACAAATGTCGCGTTAGGGGAAAGATTGATGGCGGCCTTGCAATAAAGCTGGCCAGGCGGGACAGAGGAGGACTCTGTGTGGGAGGGAGATTTGGGGGAGGTGGGGAGAAAGGGACCAAGCATCTAGTCAGCAAGCTCACCCCTTCAAGTTGTGGGGGAAGGGGGAGCACAGGGCCAGGAAGCCCAATGCTCAGGAGGGCGCCCCGCAAACAAAGCCCAGTTTATTCAGACAGTGGCCACAAAAGGCACACACACAGAACCACTGAGGTTTGCTCTGGGGCCTAAGTGGCAGCTTCAGAAACCCCACTTTCCTGAACCCTCCTATATCAATTGCTAAGGAGTCAAAAGTTTCCTTGCAAAGAGCTTTTAATAATGGCATTTTCGCTCGCACCCAAACAGAAAGTCGTTCCCGAGCCATTTGTGCTCTGTATTCAAAGCTGGAACTTTCTGGGCCTATACTCCTGACTCCACCTCCCTGGCTTTGAGTTGAATCCAACATTATCTTTCCTGGTGTGTGTCTGGTCCTAGTCCCTCTGCCCTTTTCTTTGCCTCCCTCCCCTCTGCCTCTCAGGCGCTCACAGGTCTTCTTGCCATGTCCTTGCCTATGGGGTCCCAGGGTGACTGGTGTGTCTGCCCTGCGCTGGGGGATGGGCAGATGTCACATGATATGATGTCCAACTCAAGGCCAGGCCTCCGACAGACAGACAGACAGGCTGGAGCAGGACTGGCAGGTTCCAGGTCCAAGTGGAGAAAGAAGTACTACTTAATTAAATGAATTCCAGCTCCAAAACCCATTCAGGAGAATGAAAGCCGGTTCTCCACAACGTTCTCAACGTGATTAGGAGTGGAAAATTGAGCAAAATGTACCATGTCCGCCTTATTGGAAACCAAAATATGGCAGAGAGAGTGAGGGGCCCACTGAAGACCTTTGCTGTGCTCCTTCCCCATCGCACTCTGACTCCAGAGAAACCCTCTGTTTTATATTATATTTTTTGTTGTTTACTTGATTTTTTCCCTCACTGATTTTAAATTTGCAGCATATTGAGCGTATTATAGGAGATGCAGTAGGATCTGGAATTTCCTTGCGTACAGCCCGGGCCTGTCTTCCAGACCCCAGAGAAGGGTGGAGCCCCCAAAGAGGTGCAGCTCACAGAAAGGTGGACCCCAGAGGAGGCTGGTCCGCTTGGTCCTGGGAGAAGCCCCCAAGGTTACTCCTACTGGGCTCAGGGTCCCCACCTGGGCTCACCAGGTGCCCCTGCCAGTACGAGGACACTCCTGGCCTCCCGCTCTTCCTGATGGTGCTAGTGCCTTATCCCTGGGGGCATCTTCTTTCTCTGCTCCTCCCTTGGCCGCGCACCCCCCCCCCCCACTTGTGAGCCCGGTTGCCGTTGGGACCGGCTGCTCAGCCTCTCCCCTAGCTGGCCCTGTAGGGGCTCCCAGGAAGGAGGTTGGGTGGGCTGCTCTTTTGGCCCCTAAGTCAACACAGCTTGGTGCTGCTTGGGTGGGCAGGGGAGTGAGCAGTGTGTGGGCTGCCAGGGCCAGGATGTGGGGTCCCTTGGCTGGCTCCCTCTGGTTGGACCTGGGTAGAGGGTCCCACACAGCCTAGGGGCACGCAGCAGGAGGCTCTGAGGGGGACTCGGCATCGGAGGTTGGGAATAAAGGGGTCTGCTGTAGGGCTCGGAGGACCGCTTAGGTGGAGATGGGAGAGACAGAAAGAGAAGTCAGAAACCCTCCCTCCCCCATCACCTAGCCCGGGGGGAAAGGAGGAAACCAACACTGGGAGCCTAGGAACTCTTTAGGCGGCTGCATTCCTTTGCCTGGAGGCTGTGCGGGAGTCCTCTTAATGGCTACAGATGCGTGAACCCCGAACGCGGTGGAGAGCAGGTAATTGGGCAGCAATCAGATTCTTAAGCATCCGTGCTTCGGAGGAAAATCGAAATCTCTGTCCTCCGAGTGGACCGAAATCGCTGTCGACTGTTCACAGGAAAGCTCTGGAAGCTGCGGAGGCCTGTCCCGCAGCCTGCGGCCACATCTCCCGGTCCGGTCGGGCACGATCCGCAGAGCCAGAGTTCACGTGCGGGTTGAAGCAGCCTGCGCCTACCCGGAGCCCGGCACACCGTTCAGCAGAGGCCCCGAAGCTGGGGCCCCGGGTTTCCTGGAAGCTGCAGAGGATTTTTATTATCATCCACGAAGGACACAGGCAGACAGTGACTGGGCCTGGGCACCGGCCTTTGGGGTCTGGGGAGAGGAGCGATGCAGCGCGAACCTAAAGTGGGAGAGTGCGGTTCGGCTCTCCCGCCTAAAATGTCCCCTGAGAGAGTGGGGTGTAGCTCAGGGCTGTCTAGGTGCTAGAAATTCCCGGAGGAACCCAAGGGGCTGGCTGATCTCCTGGGTCACCAGTCCTGGTCCAGGCCAGGGCTTCCCGCGCGCCCCCTCCCACTGGTTGCACGGAATGTCGGGGTGCAGGACTGCGATTTACAAGAGTGTTTGGCGACCGAGATATATAACATAACATTCCTCCACCTTTCGGACTGGCTCCTGCGTAGGCCGCCCTGAGGGCCGATTCTGTTCCAGGGAAATGGCTGGAGGAGTCAGGGGCCCCCGGGTGCCGCCCGCCCGGATAAGGCCTCCCCCCCTCCCCAGCGTAGCCTGGGGGAAAAGTGGCACAACAGGAAAGCCTCGCCAGAAGGCCCTTCCCAGGCGGCTGCCTCGCCATAAAAAGCCAGACTCCAGCCGAGGTCCTGACCCCTTCCAAATATACATTCCCTCGCCCTCGGCCGCCATTCCGGCCCAGGCCTCGGGCTGTGCCTCTTCCTCACAGGTTGGCCTGGGCCCAGAGCCTCCCCGTGGAGTCCAGCAAGTCCCAGGGCCCGGTTTTCAGCTGCCTCCCCAGGTCCCCCGCCAGCCCGCCCACGGGCTTTGGGTCTTAGGCTTCCGAGCGCTGGGCTCCGCGTGCGCCCCGGGCGCACAGGCGAGGCTGGGTCCGGCTGAGACGCAGGGCTTTTTTTTTTTTTTTTTATGAAGCCGTTCTGTTAGCCCGCAGGCTGGGGCGGCGCCCCTGGGTGGGAGAGCTGAAGACCGCCGGCGCCCTGACAAGTGCACAGCCTCGGGCCCCGGCGGAGGGAGCCGGCCAGAGAGTGCGCACAGCTCAGTTTCCCCGGGATGGGGTGGGGATCGGGATGCCCAGGGTCGGCATCCTCGGTCTAGGCCGAAGTTTGGCAGCCTGGAGACTCAGGGCCTCGCCTGAGCCCCCGGGGCTACGCAGCCAGCACGCGGGCCATCCCAAGCCTCTGCCTCCGCGGTCGGGGGCTCTTCAGCACAGTCCGCAATGGGTCCCTGTGCCAATGCCCTTAGACTTCGGGCCAAGCAAACCTCGGGCACCCTCATTCTCAGATCAAAAGGGGGGCGCTTGTTGTGTGTGACCCCTGACCCTAGAGGAAGGGCAGGGGCCTAGGAGTAGGCAGCGGGGCCTGAGGTCAGACTTGGGTCTTGTGCACCCCCCCTCCCGGGGCAGGGACGGAAGAAACGGGGATGGGTAGGGGGTTGGGGAGGAGAGGTGGGCTTACTGGTGATAGGACCTTGGAAAGGTTTTTGGGGATGGGGCACATGAGGGCACAAGGCCCGAGTACTCCGGAGGCCTAGGAATCTCGGCGGCTCCCTGCTGCTGCTGGGGAGGAAGTGCGGCCCAGCTGCCAAATGGCCGAGATCTAGTGGAGGTAAGCCCTGATGGTAGCCCCCCCCCCACCCCCAGGGGCTCAGTGTGTTTGGATGTGCCCAGGGGCTGGAGCGGTTGGAAAGTTGTGGAGGCCTCTGCCTCTGGCCTCCAGGCAAGGGCAGTGCACCAACTCCCACTCCCCAAAGAAATCATGGCTGGAAACTGTGTCTGGGAGGCCACTACTGTGGGGAGTGCGGACTCCTGACTCCTGAGGAGGGTGGACCAGCTCCAGAGAGGCTTTGGTTGTCACTGCTGGTGGTGAAAATTCTGGCTAGCCCCAGTGATGAAAACCTGCACTTTCTGAAGAGGTGCAGTGGCATGCTGGGATATGTAAAGGAGCCTGTAGGACATGTCACCAAGGACTCACTGCGACGTTTTTTTTGTGAAGTCCGGGTGGGAGCTTCCTATGAGCCCTCTCCAGTCCGTCCACCCCAGGCTGTAGCGCCTGCCCTGAACCATGACTGTGAACTCGGACTTTCTGAGCTACATCTTACAGTGCAGAGTACCTGGTTGGGATTTCCAAACACAACAAGGTGCCTGGGGTTCTTTGAGGCCTTTGCTTAGGGCTTAGAAGGGCAATTGTAAACAGTGCATTTCAGGTTCTTATGAAACAAAAATTTAAGGTGACACCTCCTGCTGAAAGCTTTAGTGACACTGGGGAGTTCTCTTCGAGCAGCAGACGGGGTTCTGTGTGCCTGGTTGGTGTTGGTGAAGATCATTAGTGGACACCAAGAGGAGCCTGATGCAGTTTCTGTCCTGGCTGACTGGGGCACAGGGAGAGCCTGAAAGTGTGTCTGTGTGATTTGTATCCCAAAGCACTTGGCCACTTCCCTCCAGGACCGCAGCCTGCGCTCTGCCCTTGGCCCCAGACAGCTGTGGACATGAGTCAGGTTTACTGTGCTGGGCCTACCTCCCCTCACTCCGTAAAGGCAAAGGGCAGCAGACAGCCCACGGAGGAATCTGAGCGGGAGGGTCCTTGGGAAGTGGGGCCACACATCTTGTTGCTCATCTGGGGCACAAACTGGGCTTCTGACGGCTTTGCTATTACACTGAGTGTGTTGAGAGTTTAACTTTCTTAATTTTTACTGAAAAAAGGTGGAAGCTCTTTTATCACATCTAGAATGAATAATAGCCAGAGCTGCCTGAGCAGGGGGGCGAAAAAAAGCATGTGTGTAGGAGGGGAGTAAATTCACTGAAATGAGTCGAGACTTAAGATAGATGAAACCCTTTAATAAGAATTGTCTTGAGGGATGTCCAAATAGAATTCACAGCACCAAAGGAAAGCACAGGGTAGTGGAGGCGATCTGCTCCTTTTCCCTTCTTTTAAGCACATACACGGAGAGCCGGGGAGTCCTATGCCCACCCCCCCCCCACGCCCTCATTGAAGGTACAACCAAAATACCTTCTGTGTCCTTCAAAAAGTGTTGCTCCAGGCCTCTTGAGAGAGTAATTCACCGTTATGGCTCCACTCGAGCCCCATTAAGGCCCTGCTAGAACCTCAGGGTCCTCATTGAGGAGCTTACGACTTTGAGCTAACAAGCCACAAAACATGGAAATAAACAGACCCGAGTTTCTTTGAGTGGCCTCTGCACCCGGGTTCCGGAGGAGGTGGAGACTTGGGGGTGGGTCAGAGGAAGAGAGGGGGTGCTTGTCTGTCAGGGTCACAGGGAAGGGGAATATGAGAGTGTCTGTGAGATTTGTGAGTGGTTGTGTTGGAGGCTTTGTGTGGTGCTCACAAGTGTTTGCCAGCGAATGTGTGTGCACAGTGTGTCCCTTGGTGTGTATCCGCAAGTGTGAGCGTGTTTGTATCTAGGTACTGGAATCTATGTGTGAGTGTGCACCCACCAGGCTGCTTACTTGTGGGGGCCCAGCCTTCCAGGGCCCATCTGTTTCCAATTAGCAGCATCCCGATTCGGGGCAGCTTCTGAGAAGCGGGTGGGCCAGCTCAGGCCGCCCCAGTTCTGCTCCATCGGAGCCCAGGCTGCCCCGGCCAGCAGGCTTTCGCAGCAGCCCAGGCAGCCACACAAAGAGCCCTCTCTCCTGCCGCCAGCCCTCAGAGTCTGCGTCCTCCCCCAGATCATAAACCTGCCGGCGAAGACATTCAGAAATAGTTCACCCCCGCTCCCAGCAGCATGTGCAAAGGCTGGAATTCCATTTGCTATAAAGTTTTATTTTATTTTCCTTGGAGGGGGAGCGAGGGGGAGAAGAAGAGCCCTGACCTAATTTGTTCTAGGGGAGAGATTGCATTTCACACCGAGGTAGACACCTGTACAGGATCCCCGCTTGCCGCCTGTGGGTCCATACGTGTGTGGGTCCACCTGCCTTCAGCTGTGCACACACAGTGTGCCCGCTTAGGAGCACATACTTGTGGCAGAAGCTCTCCTGCCGACATGATGCCTCAACGCCCCCTCACCCAGCCAGGCCGAGGCTCAGCCTCCAACCTCTTCATTATACCTTGTGATGAATGCTGAGGTAGTTCAAGTGCGCTGTGCTTGGCATCTGGGAGGTACTTAATATAAATAGGTTCAATGACGACATCAAAATTAGATTTTAAAAATGATCTTGTACCAAGAGCTGGAAGTCAGCATTGTGTGAAAGATTCTAGAGCACAAGCAAGGCATGGGCTGAGAGACCTCTGGGTAACCCAGGGACTTTGGCATGGAATGTTCCAACAATATTTACTTACCTCAGGTCTCTTCTTCTATCCCCCCAGCGTTTCTCAAGCCTTCTTTTGAAATGGTGAGAGCTCTGTGGGTTCTAATTATAGTGGCGCACACCAGGGTGAATGGCTCCTTTCTGTAGGAACTGGGGTTGCAGCTCCGCTGGAGAGAGTGGCTTATTGTCACCAGAGGGGGAATGAAATGGCCCAGGCAGAGACCAGGAGGAGCCCCAGCACGCCCCTGCAGGGGTCCAGCAGCAGAGGTCTCTCAAAAGGGAGCTAGGCCTGAAGGAAGCTATTTCACTCCCAGGCATGGATTTGGGTGTTTCGGTGTGGGGAGGAGGAGGTGCTCATCGCGATTTCCATAACTTGGAGAAAACAGTGACAACCGACTCTCTTAATGCTGCTTCATAGAAAGGCTATTTTTAATAAGAAAGAAGAATTAAAAGCCCCACAATTTCAGCTGTCCAAGGACATAATTTCAAGTAAAGTGAACCTGTGATTCAAACATCTTGCTGATTTCACAAACCCTTTCAGAGAAGGCCTCGGCAAAAGGAAAGCGGGGTGAACCCTGCAGTGCCACATCCCGGCTGCTACAAACCTCAGCGGGGGCCCCAGATCCCGCAGGGCGGGCACAAGGCGCAGTGGGGGGCACAGGGGAATCTAGGTTTGTCCTTCCTGGGATCTCACCCTCAGCCCCCAACCGGCTGGCGTGGGGGCGGGGGGAAGGGGGCACAGGTCGGCAGGGCGGCACGGCTCAGCTCCGGGGGCGCTCAGGCGTTGGGGTTGTTCCTCATGAGCTCTACGTCGGCGTCCACCATCTCCCTCACCAGCTCCTGAGACCAGACACCGGGTGGGCAATGAGGGAGGAGTTCCCTTTCTCTCCCGGAGAAGCTCTCTAGCCCCTGTGGGGGGCCGAGAGGCGGCAGGGGCTCTCCATCCGCCCTGCCCCCTCCTCACTCTCCCCGCCTAGCCTCCTGGGCAGCGGCCACCGCGGGTTGCTGCACAGGGCGCCCCGCACCAGCTCCCGGTCCGGTTCCCCATCAGTCCCGCAGCCAGCGGCCCGAGCGCGCCGATCCCCGAGTGGAAAAGACACTTACATCAAAAGCGACCCGGGGCTTCCAGTTCAGCTTCTGTTTCGCTTTGGTGCAGTCTCCTTGCAGGAAGTCCTGCGGGGTGGAGGGACAGAGAAGGCGGGAGTGGGTTGGGGGCTGCGGGGTCTTGAGCCACAGGTACCCCCGCCCTCCAGGCGAGCTCCAGGGCGCAGGGATGAGGGACCCTCCGTTTGGATTCCGCCAGACTCCTTGGGGTGTAGCTCTCAGAGCCGTAAATCTTGTGAAGGTCGCGCCGCAGAGCGCACTGCACAGGCCGGCAGGGACCGTGACCGCGATCCCGTCCCGGCTAGTCCAGGCGCCTCCTCGCGTCCACTCCTCCCCTCCACCGGAGGGGCAGCTTAATGACTTCTCTTTAAAAAAAAAAATACATTAAGTTGTCAGGGACGCTACTGTGAGAACTGTTTCGAATTACCGCACTTCTCCGGCAAGAAGGGAAGGGAGTAAATCACCAGATGCGCCCTCCCCGCGCCCAGCCAGCGCCTCTCCCCATAGGGCTGAGGACTCCGTGGGTTCTGATCCCCAGCTTGGACGGGGGCGCTGCGCCTGGGTTCACTCTCGGCCCCCAGATCTGAGCACTTCGCACAGGGGGTGTCTTAGACAGGCGGTGATTTGGGAAGCTGAAAGGCAGTCGGCTTGTCCTTCCCATCCAGCACACTCGCAGGCACATGAACCGAAAATGAAGTTCCCCAAGCAAACCTCCCCCTTGCTGTTGAGGGGTACTCCATACTCGTTACTCCATCCCGTGGCTGAAAAATGCTGGTCTGCGCAGCTTCCTTCATCTCAGGACCCGCTAGAGAGCTGCAAGCAGATGTTTGAAACTACTGCTTTGAACAGCAGGCCCCCCCCTTCTGCTACTGTAGCACCCCTTTCTCAACTCGGTGGTCCCTAACCCTTGTGTAATTCCAAAGAACCCCAGCTCCTGTACTGAGGCTGGGGCCCCCAGTGTCTGATTAACTATTGTCTCAGCCCAGCTGCCAGGGCCCGATCTCACTAGTAACACAGGCCCCTGGGCCCAGGTAGTAACTGCATTACTCACACCCAGAAGAACTGCAAGCACACCAGGGCTTTGGAAGTTTTCATCCACTTTACCATACTTCCTAGGAAGGAAAACTTGATAAAAGAAACTAGAGAATACATGAATCCGCCATCTCAGTCCTCACCCAGCCATTTCTTCTCACAGCTCTCTGAAGACTGATTTATACGAAAATGAAGATGAGAATTTCAAGATGACTTGCAAAAGGAAAGGAAGGAAGAAAAGATGGACGGAAAAGGAAAAATGCCTTGAAATAGAGCCTTTTTTAGGGGGTGGTGGTGAGATGAACATTTAGCTTTTTCTATATACAAATGTGTTCATTCCGTAACACACAAGCAGGAGCAGAAGAGTGTGAAAGCAGCAGAAAATAGCTCTTTAAACAGGAGCCATGCCATGAGACGCTACTTCAGCTACCCCCCTGCCCAGGACTAGACACCCCTAAAAGCAGCTGTATCAAGCAAAAGTAACAGGTCATCCAGCTGCCATTGAGCGCCCTCCCCACAGACTTGCCTTGGCGCCCCTGAAACTTGCAGGCATGGGGGGCGGAATGCACAAAGTTACCACATTTCTGTGCCAGAAAGTCTAGCAGGGGCTCGCTAAGCCTTCCACACCAAAGGCGGCCTGGGTGCTCCTCTGAGTGTCTCCTTGGGTGCTTTGCAATTGTTCTCTCAGAGAACGCTATTCAACACCTCTCTTCCTTCACCCCCCTTCATTCTTTTTTCAGCGTGAATAAATTAAACTCCCAAAGGCTCTTTATTTCACAATACAGTAAAGGACGGGTTTCCTCTCCAGAGGGTTAATCACAGCAAAGCAAGCTACTTCTGCTGGCCCAGAATGCCCATCGACAGGTCCTTCAGGGAAAGCAGGGGACAGAATTTAATGATTAGCCATCTGACACAACGCGCGCGGAGCTGGCAACGTACGTGGAATAGGGATCTCTTTCTTTCCTGTCCCTAAATATGTATAGGCTTCCACAGTACTTCTACTTTACTAGAAGAGTCACACAAAGATATTCATTCTTCTTCTCCAGAGGGAGTGGTGAAATGTGGCGTCACAAGGTAACATAGCCCCCCCGCCCTCCCCCCCAATTCCACAGCAGTGACATGTCTTGGAGAAGCACAGAAATTGTTTCATCACATAACACTCGCTGTAAATCAAGCCGAGGCGCATAGGGCACGAGGCCCTATTCTGAAGAGAGTTAGCAAAACCCTAAAACCCAGTTTGGCTTTAGATGATCTCAGTAGGCTTGGGAAAGGGAGCTTTGTATTGTAATTATGTTTCCTGTATTTTTCTACAAGTAGCTCCTAATATAAAAACAACTAGGGGACGACAATTAAGGAGAAAGAAAAATGGTTTTCAAAAGCTTAGAGACCGACATTTGCTACCCTATGCTGTGAAAGTATTTCATTGAAACCAGAGACTCACCCAGTTCAACTTCCCAATTTACTTTTGAGTCCGACTCCTACATTCCAGCCTACAGCTTACTTTAACCTTCTGCCAAGGCTCTGTCTCCCTGAAATTTAATTAGACCAAGAGACCTAGTGAAGGAAAAGGATGAGGTTCCATTAAAACAAAACAGCGCTCTTTCCGCAGGGCCGGCCACTGCTGTGCTGACACGGAGACTAGTGCCTGTATGTGCTCAGGCCCCAGCAACCTGCAGGGCAAGGGGAGCACAGTCCAGACCGTTTACACTCAACTCCTGGAGGACCCGCTCATTGCTTTGGTGTGTCCTTTAGAGAACAGATAGAGTCAAGGGTTTTGTTTGCGAGGTTTGGGGGGCAGCGTGGGCAGGCCTGATGCTCAAGAGTGACAGGATGGAGAAAAGCTTAAGCAAGGCTGTTCGGCTGAAGAGAAATGAGACTGTGGAGGCTGCATTCCCAAGGACCGGGGAAGCTGCTTATTCTCACAGGACTGTGTGGGGCAGTGGGGAGAGGCAGAGGGAGAAAATAAGGCCGCCATATAATTTCCTGTCCACTGGGGTAAGGCCAGTTTTTAAGGATGAGAGAGAAGAATGAGAATGAGTTCTTCTATTTTGCTCTTTTCTTCTCTCTCTCTCTCTCTCTGACAGTTCAGTTCCTTCTTTTTGGATGGGCTTAAAGCCACAGCATAGTGACAGGGCAAGAGCAGAAATGAAAGTGATGCAGAATGAAAGTGATGATTTTATGTATAGTTTCCAAAAGGGATTCTGGGCGCTGGGTGGTCTGGGACTTTCCCCCAAAACTGAGACAACAAAGCTCTGAGAAAAATGTAAAGCATTTCTATGTGAATATGACATTTCCTGAACTCTGGCTTCTGGTGTCCTCACCGTCTCCAGCGCCGTTCCTTAGGTGAGCTATACAGTTTCAACATGTGATTTATTATTGTCAACTTCAATTAGGTTTAGCTGAGCATTTTACAGCAGCAAAACAGCATGAGCAGAGGGAAAAACGTGCACGTCCAGATGCTTCGAGCCCCCTTGGTTTTTCCCAGACTCCCCGACTACTGTTGGCTCATTTGACCTTGAGAGGTCCTCTAAATGCTCTGTCCGGGCATAAACAGCAACATGGCCTAGTGGGAGGGCATGGTTTGCTGCAGCGAGCCATGGGCTTTCCTGCTTTATCTTCTTGTTCTAATGGACTGATGAAGAACCAGACTAAAACCTGCAGAAATCATGAAGCCAGTTCCCGAGCCCACGGTGGTTAACCTGAAATCCAGAAAAGTCTAGACCGCACTGTGAATGAGCTTCCACCCTAAGATGCCTCCCTCTCCTCCAGTCTCCTGGGGGCATTTTCATCTCCATCAAGATAAGCCCCCATCTTTAAATGACACCAGTTCATTTTCTTTCCTCTCCTACCTCATTTGATTTTGATCACGACTGGACACAGGAAATCCCTTTGATACCCACCCACACCCCCTAAAATCGCTGCAGGGAGTGCCACTACAGATTGTCTCATGGAGGCTAACTTTCAAAGGTCACAGTCTCATTTCTCTTTCTCCTTCTTTCATGGGGGAAATTGGAATATTGATTTGAGATTCTGTGTGTGCAGGCAGGCTTCCTCCACAGGTCTGCTTGGAAGGCCTGCCAAGGGCATCTGTGCAGGCAGAGAGGCATTTAATAGTGTGAGCACTTTTGATGGGATGTTGTTAAATTTCTAATGTCCATATGGAAAGAAATGGACTCTCGAGAGCCATAAATAAGGAGGAGATGCAGAGAGGGGACATTAGGGAGGAAAAGTAAGGCCGGTAGAAACCCCGGTGAAGCAGCTTCAGGAATTTAAGGTCTGGAGCTGTGAGCTCCCTATTCCTGCCTTTCCTTCCACTTTCCTTAAAATTGCAAAATTGAGGAATATTGCCGGTTCCTAGAGAATAAAAGAATGCCCACGAATTTGGTTCTTGATCTAACTTTATGCTAATGTGAAGTGAGCAGGGGAGGTCTGCTCTTGGGGGAAGTTTTCATTTGACAAAGACAGAACAGCTGAAAAAAAAACACAACAAAACAAGCAAAAACCGAAAAACCTTCAAACTGAAAAACAACAAACTGTTAGTGATATAGAAAATGCTTTCAAGTTGCACAGACTGTTCCAGGCCAGTATCAAGAGGTGCAGCTTTGAGAGTCCAGGAGAACAGGAAGAAAAGAAAAAATGAATTCTGAACATTCCCCCAGGAGAGTCTGCAAAACACTGTCTCTGTTGAAACTCTTGCACGCTCACATATTCATGCTTTGGTTTACTAATCCTTCCCAGAGAGAGAGCGGGTCTCAGGGCCGTAAGAAGAGCAGCGGCCTTAATGAGGGCAATGCACACTTCCCCTCGCTCTCCGGTGCGCGGCTGCGTATCAGCACAAATTGAAGTTGAAGCCAGGCCTCTCTTTCCATGACAAGGGGTGATAAGAGACAAGAAGAAAACAGCGGCCGTCGCGTCTGCTCAGGAAGCTGGCCTCGGTGGGACTGTCCATCAGCAGAGGCTGACAGAAGGCCATCTCGGCCTGAACAATGGTCGGGCTGAACCTCAGGGAAATTGAGTCAGTCAGCGCTGGCTCTGACGAGTGTACTGACAGTGGCGATAAAGTGACAAATGGAGCAAAACAGAGCCAGCACGCCCTGCCTCCATGTGTCTTCAGTCTCCCGGCACAGGGTGACCCACACTACCTGGCCCGGGACCCTAGCCAGCCCTCCATTGCCACTGCCCGTATTGGGGGCCTCACACGTGAACCCTGCTAGCTGTGCCTCAGCATGTTCGGCCCTGACACCTGGCGGTACCTGCCAGGATCGCTAAGATCCCTGAGCCTTCCTCCCCCCAGCTGATCCCATTCTTCTGGGCTGGGGACCACTTGTTTGCAATTGGTAGAATTTGTCCTTTGGAATCAGCAGCTCTCAAGGGTCACCAAATAGAAGGCCAGAGATACATCTACCGGCACGCATGCCCAGCACTGATGAGGAAGTCTGCCTGGCGTGGGAGAGCGTTCTCAGAGAGTAAGTGGGAATCTTTTCTTCCTTCTGTGTCCACTTGTCAAATAAAATTTAAGAGCGTTAAAAAAAAAAAGGCCACTGTATAAAGGGAGAACCCAGTGGATGGTATTTATAGCACAGCCTGCAGAGGAGAGGCACTTTTTTTCATCTATATTTTTAAAAAGATGGTCATAGCCTAAAGATGCCATTAAGGAAAAAGCACTCTAAGACACAGAACACTCATGCATGGAGGTGACACACGGGATTTAAACACTATTTCTTTTTAAGTAGCGTCAAAAAAAACCCAAAACTCTGGAGAAAGCTCTTTCAGATCAACAGGCTTGAGACCCTCCCCTGGCTGGAATAGACACACGGGATGTGCACAATTGATACCACACCCAGGCCCAGCTTCTCTCCTGTGCCTGCGTCAGAGTGAGCAGGGCAGGGTCCAGCAATCTGGTCACCCGTGGCCTTTGGGGTCCTGCTCAACCAGGCGTGGGCCTGAGTGGGTCAAGAAGAGGGGAGCATTTCTTAGAGGCTGTGCCTCGCTGCGTGGGGAGGTGTCTACTCACAGATGCTTTAAATAAAATAAACCCGGCGGTGGGGGGGTGGTGGTGGTGGTCTTGGCATCATCACACCTGTCTAGAAGCTGCTGTCTTCTGTGCCTGCTCTATCTGGGAGTGTTCATCTCTGGGGTTCCCTTTATTTCCTGATCCCTGGTTACTTACAGGAGTCTCAACACAGAGGAAACTAGATTAAATACTGTAACTGGAGCCCTCTCCATTCTGATTTCCTCACCTATCTTCACTGGAACCAGCTGATATGGGGCTGGCTCATGGTGGTAATGCAGGGCCAGCTAATGAAAGCGAGATAAGATTGTCAGTGACCTCAGCATTCCCGGCTTCAAAGCCAGCACCATCCTCGCAGGGAATTACTGGTTACTGTAATAACTGGATCTCGGGCGTGAAGATCTGCCCGAGCGGGAGGGAGGCTGCGATAAAGCACCTTTAAGTGGAGCGATGAAAGATTGTGGCGACGTAATTGGCAAGTGGCTGCTCCGGAGCGCGGGAGGCAGGCGGGCAGGCAGCACTTCTCCGTCCACTTAGGACTTTCCACCTCACAGCATGGTGCCTACATCTGCTAATTAAGCCTCCAGACCAGTGCGTGCAAAAAATGCAACTCCAGAGATCTTGTATCTGCTGCAGGTGGCCTTGTTCTGTGGGATGATAGCCCAGGAGGAAGGACCTGTGGAGGTGAAAGCCGAGCTTGTCTCGCAGCTCATCTCCAGCCTGTGAGCAGGCACGTGGGGGCAGGCACCTTCTCATCCCTTCTCATCCCGAGGCTGACTCAGGCCACAGGTCGCCCCCCATGGCACCAGGCAACTTGGCCATTCTCCTTAAGAGCTTTCTTCCAGCTTGTCAGGACATCTACTCTACCATTTAAGAAAGGCTCCGCCCCACCCCGCCTCGTCTTTGAACATCAGCATTAAAGACGACAGGAGAACACCAATGCCTCTGTAAGGAGGATGGGATGGTTTTTCCTTTGAGGGTTTTCTCCACCTATAGGATATCTTAGGTCACTCAAAGTCAAGAGGTCTCTCTCCAATAATCAATCCATCCTTCCGTTCCATCTTCCTTCTCTCCTTCCCTACATCTATCCTTCCCTACAGAAATCCATCCTGCTCCTCAGCTGAAACAGAAATGACAAGACGGGATCATTCCAACATATACCCACGTGTTCATTCAAACATTCGTTCCCGTAGTAACTTCTTAAGAAACTCTAGGGTTACTCAGGCAATGACCACATCCAAAGTCATGCTTTTGGGCAGTTTCTCAGGACACGGTATTTGAGGAAAAATTAAGACAAAGATGGTGATGTTAGGTAGCAAGGGTTTTCAGGGGCATGGAGAAAGGAGGATTGTGATGTATGTAAGTTTGCTACAATTTTTACTTGTGTGTTTATTTGGGTTTCTGGTTCGGTTAGTAGGGTTTTGTTCCATCGGGCCTGCCATTCTTTCCTTTGCATCTTTATGAGAGCAACATAGACTGGACCTGAATGCGACTGCAGAGGTGTTTAAACCAAATAACTTGATTAATGTCACAAAGCCATCTAGTGGTTGGGTTTTGGGCCAGAAGTCAGGATTTCTAGATCTTAGTGCACGTGGAAAGCACTGTCGACAATATATGCTATTGACATGAGTGGCAAGTGGTCTCTGTTACCCAGAGACCATGTCAACATATGGAAACACCCACACCCTCCAATGCTGAGTGAAAGAGATGGGCAGAGGTCACACCCCGCTGTTCACTGTGTATGAATTTCCACGCCAGGCCATCTATTATTGAATGGTGGTAGAGGGGTGATTGGTGGCTACAGGGGGAGAGGACCCACGGGGAGGGAGCTTAGGGGTGGTGGCTGATCAAAAGGAGTATGCACTTGTCAAAGTGGATCAGACTCCAGACCTGTGCATTTCACCCTAAACGAGACCTCAAGATTTTTAGACACTACCTGCTACTGGAATCTTCACCAGGGACCTGGCGTCATGTTGAGACTCAACCTATGTGACCTCAGAATGGGAATTTACTAATGTTTCTGAGCCTCAGGTTTTACATCTGAAAACAGGGAAACATCTATCTGCAGGGTGGTTGCCAGACGGAGGATTATGCCTGGGAGATGGCTAGTATGCTTCTGGATCTTTGATCATAGGTGCTCTGGTGAGACTTTTATTTATTGCTTTTATCACTTCAGAAAAGCTATTGTTTTAATTCCCTGTAGTAATATCATGGGTAAAAATGGCACCTTTGAAAGTGGCTTGTCTTACAGCTTTTCTTTCTTACCTACATGTCACCTTTATCCTGTGCCCCAACCTGACATCTAATTTTCGGTCATCATTTTTTGATTGCTTCTAACCGCAGTCTATCCGATTCTGTATTGTGCGTCCCACGATTACTGTAAGCATTTCGCGGGCTCTTGATTGTTGCCAAACACCGCTGTAGGTGCCGGGAAGCAGCTGTGTTTAAGACATGTCTGGTCATGGTCTGTGGTCTAGCAGGGAGGGATGGTCAGGGGCAGAGGAGACCACAGCAGCCACTTGCTGGGGAGGCTGGGCAGGAGGCTGAGAGGAGGTGAGCATGACAAAGAGTGGCAGGGCTGACTGGGAAGGCCATCCCAGCAGGGAGATGGATTAGAAATTGGATGACAAGAAAAAGTCGACACGGAGACCTGGGCATGGGATGGTCGCTTGAGAAAGTCTTAGGCTTTGGGGAGCAGAGAACTGGGTCTGGGGAGCAGAGAGAAGGCCGCTGAGACTGGACAGGGTGAGTGAGGTGGGTTGGAGCCAAGGTGAGGCGCAGAGGTGAGGGGGTGGCCGTCTGGGTAATCCCTTTCAAGGGGCCTGAGCCTTTCCCTGTCACAGCCATTACCCTTGGCACTGACTGTCCTTGAGGGGCCCTTCACTGGTGGCCACAACGATGAAGCTGGCTAACTCCACACGACGCAGAACAGGAGTCTGCTTTTCGCACGCCTGTGTGATTTTTGAATGTTGCTCTGGGTCTGATTTCTGCTCCAGATTTGAAAAGGATGCGTGATTTCTGTCCAGTAGGGACCACCTCTAATATACAAACTCTTTTCTTCCTAAAAAATCTGCCATTCTCCCTGGTGGCGCAGGGATTAAGGCTCAGCACTATGACGCTATCGGCAGCCACTGCGGCAAGAGTTCGATCCTCGACCAGGGAGATTCCCACATGGCGCAGCAGACCTCTCCTGTCTCCCCCGCTGCTCCCCTCAGCAGTGGACTTCAGTCGATCGGCCTGTTCTGCTCCCTACTGTCTCTGGTGAATCCTCTCAGCCCCCGCACCTCTGGACTACACCCCTTGTGTGTATAAATAAATAGATCTTAAAAAAAAAAAATCTGCCACTCTTGATGTGTTCGGGTCACCCGACCTACAGACATCTGGCCGTTCTGGAAGGATCAGAGCCAGCTGCTGACATTGAGAGCCAGGACCATGCCCAGCCGGCCCTCAGGACACAGGGCCCAGGGGGCCTCCTGGGCTAGAGGGCCGGGCCCTGGCCAGCTGCGCTGGCACCCTCTGTGGTGTGCAGAGCAAGGGCTGTCCCTCCTTTGGCAAACGAGGACAAGTTCAACCCCCTGAGGGTTCCTGAGATGGTGCCTCACCCTTCACTTCCTCCTACGTGAGCTGAGTCCAGGCTGGAGTGAAACTGTGACCGTGACCTCCCCTGCTGGCTGAGGAGCCTCCCCCTTCTCCACTGGCTCTCAGGAGACCGGGGCGCAGCACTGAAACCTGCTTGAGTTATGAAAAAAGGTGTTTTTTTTTAACCAGATTGTGTGTGTGTGTGTGTGTGTGTGTGTGTGTTGTGTAAAGGCCCATTGACATACAGAGAAAGAATCTACTTTATTTTCAAATCAATGGTGTGCTCCCGGCCTGGGCACCAGCGCTGAGCTGGGGGTGCTCTGGTCCTGGGGCCTGAGCACTGCAGGCGGACACTTGTGGGTGTCTGCATGTGGCCAGGCACTCGGGGCAGCAGCTGAGCCATGCAGCAGATGTGCTGAGGGTGGCAGTGGTGACGTGCAGAGAGGGGAGGATGTGGGTGAATGTGGGCCCCATTTTGGAGGTGGGGCCGGCTCATCGCCCTGCTGAGGGGCTGGGTGTGGGGGTGAGCGGGGCCGGACTCGCACAGCACTCCTGGGATTTGGACTTGAACGAGACTTTCAAAGACACCGAATGAATTTACAACGCCACCAGCAAGTACGAGGAACCTTTTATCACAACCTTACCACATGAGATAGCATCTCCTTTTCAAGGAAACCTCTCATTTTCATGCTTACGAAACAGACTCTTTCAAAAAATTACTTTTGCAAAATTACTTACGATCTCTTCTATTGCTTCACAGAACGCACTGTCTCGTGTTGGATTTTTTTTTTTTAAGATTTATCTATTTATACATACAGCCGGGGTACAGGCCAGAGGCATGGAGTGGCGAGAGACTTCACCAGAGACAGAGTGGGGAGCAGAACAGGCAGATCGACGGAAACACACTGCTGAGGGGAGCAGCGGGCGAGGCAGGAGAGGTCTGCCCCACCATGTGGGATTCTCCCCGGCTGGGCGTCGAACTCGCATCGGGCGCTGCCGACAGCTCCACAGCGCAGCGCTTAACCGCTGCGCCACCAGGGAGGCCCTTCGTGTTGGATCTTGATGTGGTGCCAAAGCCTCTTAGCTGGGAAGTCTGCTTAGCTCGGAGCAGCCTGCCCCGGCCTGCGACAAGAAGGCGGTGGCTGCCGCAGCGCCCCTGCCCAGGCCCTGGCTGGTGGTGGCTGGGCTGTGCCTGAGGACCCTCCAGGAAAGGGTTAAGTCAAACTCCCGACACGCCCCGCTTTTAATCTCCCCTGTGGCAGGAGGAAGTCCGAGAGGTGGCCTTTCACATGACATCATAAAAGCCTGATTTATCGCTAGCCACCAAACATCTAGAAAATCATAACATCCTTTCAGGAAAACGCGGTGGAAAATAATCAGGTTGACTTTGATGAAAGCTCTGGTGGGGACTCCACGTGTGACACTCTGCTTGGCAACCAATGGCAGGGGCTTGTGAGTGGCCTTCACCGGCCAGGCTGAGAGTCCAGCCGCACAGCTGCCCAAGGCGGAGAGTGGCTGGAGAGTCCACAGACACAAGGCAGATTTGGCTCACACACTGCCTAAAACAGCACCTCAGAGTATGTGAAGATGCTTTGGAAGTGACAGCTCGATCCAGGGGTGAGGAATGATGGATCTCAGAAACATAAAAACTGCAGCACGATCCCGCGATGGATCGGCGAGCACTCTCCCCACAGGGCGCTCCTCGTTCCTGCCAGGATGGCCTCTGGACACTCCTCCTCTGCAGTATTTCCACAGTAGGGCCCTGTTATGTCATTCTTAATAACTGAGGGGGCTAAGACAGATGAGAGGAGGGAGACACCCCAAATGTCTGCGAAAATCAGTGATGAACTCCTCCAGCCGTGGGACAGGTGCCAGGGATGTCCCCATCTCTGTCCTGTTTCTCTGCTTGGAAATTTGATGAAACCGCCAAGCAGGAACATTGTCTTCTTTGAAGTCCACCATGTGCTCTGCCAATAAACACCGGAAAGAGGGACGGGGGTGGACTAGAGGCATGGACGGTTCTAGAATTCAGGCCGGGTCAGTTCCACTAAGGCCTGTGGGTGGAGAATGCAGGCCCATCTTTGCAAAGGGATGCCGACTCTGAAGAGCCTGGGACCCTGGGTTTTGGGGACTAGAGGTGTTGTGAGGCCTGAGCCGGGACCGACAAAGGGCTAGTCTGGGTGGGACGCTTGGCGGAAGTGAACACTTGGATGCAGTTCAAGGTGACTTTCACTTTGTTTTACTGCTGTCCCGAAAGTGTGGAGCACAAAGGCTATTCACAGGATCAAAGGTTCCTGGAGGTGGGGGCGGCAGGAGCCCTCCCCTCCCCACCAGGCTGGAGGACCTGACACCACCAGCCAGGGACAGGCCACACCAGGCTGCCCTAACCGCACCACACTCCCTCGGAGTCTGAATTCTTAATCGAGGCGGCCTGGCCCTGCCTGGTAGTTCCAGGGTCCTGGCGGGGAACAGAATGGTGTGAAGAGGCGGAGATGAGAGGTGGGGCTGGGCCCTTGCCCTGAAAGGGTTGTCACAGGGACTCCTTATCTGTAAACTGGGGACCACAGGGCCCCCTCCAGGCCCCTGTGCCTCCGTGCTAGGATTACTGGAGCTTGCACAGTGCTATGAGCCCAGCACTAGGGGTTTGGGGAGCTCGCATGCACCTCCCTCTGAAGCCTTCTCGTCATCTCACACAGGCTGTGGCAGGGGGAGCAGTCACTCTCCTCCTCAAGGTCATCTCTGCCTGGCCCTGATCTGAGTCTTGCCCCTCAGTTATGCTGGGGGCCCAGGGAGCTAGGTGACTTAGCAGTCAGATGGTGGGATGCTGGGAGGCGCTGCCTTCTGCCCAGTGAGGCTGGCACTGCCTGGTGGCTCTAACACAGAGCCGTGGTGTAACTGGTAGTGATGGGCTGGCCCCGAGACAGCCAGGGCTGCGTGCGTTCCCCCGAGAGCGCCCTGGACATCCCGGGGCTATTCCATGAGACTGGCGGGACTCTGAGCACCTCGGCTGGCTCACGGCTGCACGGTGCATGCTGCTGGCTCTCACTGCAGGCCTCGTAAGCCTGCCACACAGCGCTCGCGTGGTCAGTAAGTATCAATAATGGTAAAGTGGGGAGAGATATTTCTCATGGGTGCAAACCATAACGAATGGCTTGACCTGCTGGAGACCTGCTTGCCGGATCAGGAAACAACTTCTGGGGGTTGGGGATCTCTGAAGCGAGGTACTCTCTGCAGTGGCCAGCGAGCCTGCCCCTGCCCTGCATGAGATGGGGCTTCTGGCTGCAGAGGTCAGGAATGCCTCCAGCCCAGTGCCCAGGTTAGGGTCCGGGAATCAGTGATCCCGCAGAACTGGCGATCACCATATCTATTTTCGGGGTCTCTTTGTGCGACACGCTAACCATGGACCTCATACAATTCAATCTTTAACGTCCCGTAACAAACATGAGGCTCCAGTGAGTGAAGTTATGGGCCTGGTGTGACGCCCCTGTGCAGCCTGGATTTCAAGCTGGCCTGGTCTGACTCCAGAGATGAGGTGCTAGTCCACGGAGCTCCCTCCCTCAGGGCCAGTCTCTCCAGGAATGGACACCACCAGCCAGGAGAACAGCCACACAGGCCTCCCACCAAGTGGCCACCTGTGTTAAAGATTCTCGGTTTTACTGTGAAGAACTTGTCAGACATGACAGAAGGAGAAGTCTACAGGGGTCCTGAACGAAGAAAAATGTCAGTCAGCTGTCATGTGTCGATCTCGGGGACCCCGACTGTAGAAGAGGAACCCAAGGGTGGGAGAGGCCGAGGTGGGTCAGGAGGCCGAAGCTATATTCCAGGTGGAATAGTTCTCCGTAGGAACGTGTGACACAGCCTTGGGTTTTGGAGCCAAAATGAATTCACTCATTTTCTCCAGGTGGAGGTAAAAGGTTTTATAGAGGGAACCTTGGCCGAGGATCGAGGCTCTCGTCTTGGTTCATGTGATGAGTGTGATTTTCTCAAAAAATGGATTCCTCTATGGAAGATGGTCATGATAGTGGACTTGGCCACCTCACAGACCAGTGGCCACTCACCCCGTAGAACGTCTCTCTTTGCCCCCCTGACACGACTAGGCCGGGAGACAGACAGTGGATCTTCTCTGGCAGAGCTGGGTTTTGGGGCAGATTATTCTAGAAACTACTGCTTGCTGGGATCACCAGAAATACTAAGGGCCATCCTACTTGGAACTCTGAATTCCCACAGAAAGTTCCCAAAGGGTCTTTGCCCAGTGCTGGACCCCTCACAACACCCTTTCCTAAGGAAAGAGCAGCTCACAGAACACACAGGTGCTACCTGTCCTTATTGGCCTCCTGGGGACTGGCTAATTCTTCAGGGTCAGATGGGGAGTGGATTTGAGGAAGCCCAGGGCATCTCACGACTTGATACAAATCGACTTAGATCCTGAGTTGGGCTGGTGGGGGTTCAGAAAGATGGGGTGATGGGAAGGGCTGTCAAGGAGCCATCACAAGAGGTTGTAGTGCCCACTCCTCTGGAGGCTCCCGGGGAGGACAGGACCAGACAGTGTGTGAGATGGGCAGGAGGCAGGAGGGGCAGTGACCGAGAGGGAGGCCGAGGAGCGCAGGAGTCGGCAGAGGGCTGCCGCTGAAGAGGGACCTGAACGGGAGGAGGGTGAGCTGGGCGGACGACCTTGGGAGCGCCCTGGGCTAAATGTGTCAGTAGCCTGGTGTAAGTAACAGGAGGAAGGGTCCGCCATTCCCCTGGGACGGAGCTAGGACCCTGCTTCCTGCTTGATGGGGCAGAGGAGGGGACGCAGCCCACAGGTGTCTGGGTGTCTGGGAAATCCTTCCCGAGCAGATGCTGCCTGAGCTGGGCCTTGAAGATGGATGGAGAAAGAAGACCAAGAGCAAGGTAAAGACAGCCCAGGTGCAGGAGCTGGAGGATGAGGAGGTGTGGGGGATCTTCCAGGGACTGTACATTGGCGTGGTTGGGGATGAGGCGGAGAGGAAGTCTCCCCGTAGGCTGGGGGTGACCCCCAGGCTCACATGGTCAGGACTAGTATAGCATGAAATGACTCTTGGGGTGAACTTGGCTGGGCCTCATTTTCATTGTTCAGAAGCCAAATCTCTGACCAACAACAAAAGCTACAGATAAGAGCCTAGAACAGTCTTGAGGGTGAGCAGAACTCAAGACGTGCAGCGATTGCCAGTGTCTAGTGTTTTGACTGGATCAGGACCCCGAGGACCAAAGAAAACCCCCAGAATGGGAACTCCAGGCTTCTGTGTGTGGTGTCCATGCCCACCCGCCCCGGCAGAAACCTGCAATCGCATCCATCCATCAGCAGCCCCTGTTGTCACACTGAGTTCCCCATAGCCTGGAGTGTTCTGTTCCTCTTCTTCATTGATTCAAACCATCCCCCCGCCCCATGAGAGCACATGGAATTTGGGGTCAAGGAATGTCAGTTAAGGGTCTCCCTGGTGGTGCAACGGATTAAAGGCAGCACTATGAAGCTATCCAGAGCCAATGCAGCACAAGTTCCATCCCTGCCCAGGGAGCTTCCCACATGGGACAGGAGACCTCTCCTGTCTCGTCCGCTGCTCCCCTCAGCAGTGTACTTTAGTAGATCTGCCTGTTCTGCTCCCCACTCTGTCTCTGATGAGTCCTCTCACCACCCCACACCTCTGGCCTACACCCCAGCTTGTATGCATAAATAAATAAATCTTAAAAAAAAAAAGACATGACAGTTAAAGTTCTAGATTCACCATTTGCTAGACGAGAGTCAGTTTCTGCATTTGCACCGCGGCCTGCAGCTGCGTGAGGGCCTGTGGGGCTGAGTCCTGGGCACACAAGTTCCCTCCACGCACTTCCTCTCCTCCCTTCATGTGCATTCCCCTTGGCCCACAACCCCTCCCCCCCCAACGCCAGGTCTGCCTCTGTGTCCCCTCAGTGTGGTGCCAGGGCTGCCGTGTCCCACTACGGGGGCTGGCGGGGAAGCCGGTGGGGAAGAGACCGGGGAGTTACACGGGCCACGGTGACGGCAACAAGGTTGACTAGTGGGGTCAGGGAAGCTGAGGTGACCAGGGAAAGCTTTCCAGGCCAGGGAGCATCAAGGGGTCAGGCCCCAGGCTGGTGAGAATTGGGAGGTAGGTCAGAAGCCCCTACACTTCAGAGCGGCCCCTGAGCTGGGGTGAGGGGAGCTGACCCAGGTGGGAATGACCCCAGGATATAATGACCCAGAGCTTAGTCAAAAACAGCCCCTGGAAGCAGGTCTTCCTCTGGTACTCCTCAGAGCCTCTGCCTTGGGGGTGGGGGGGCTCTCCAGGGTGCCCCTGGGAGACCTATTTGCCCCTACGGGAGGGTGATTAGACAGATCATTTTTGGCCACCTTAGGAGAGGGCTGGAGGCCAGAGCAGCACAGACACCACATCAAGGGTCCCAAGGCCCAGAGGCCGGAGGCATTGGAGCTCCCTGGGGTACCCCACTCCTCAGCCCCTGGAGGAGGGATGTGAGGCTCCTTCAGGACCCTCTAGGATCTAAGCCACGGCCCTCTGTCAGGCTGTGCGGTGGCCGGCACCAGAAGGTAAGGCAGGAGGAGGCCCCCGGGAGACAGGATTTACCCTCTTCCTGTCCAAGGAGTGAAATAGCTTGAAGACGCAGGCCGGGCGGCTGCAGCCCTGCCGGAGCCTGCCTGACCCAGCCGGGCAGAACCTGGAGGGCCGCCCGCTCTGATCTCTATCAGGTGACTCAACGCTGCTTGCACCACGGCCCTGACAGAGTGGGAGGCTGCTGGGGCCAAGGAGGCACAGAGGTAGAGGCAGAAGGGCCCAGAGCCATCCAGGGCCTAGGCCCTGGGGACCCGTCTCCTCCGTCCTCCTCCCTCCTTCTGAAGGCTTCATGTAAAGATCTCCCCCTCACAATAAATCCCGACGTGAAACTATTTGAAAGTCCCTCCGAACCTAAAAGAAGGTCCTGATTTCGCTGTCCCCTGTGGGGCCGCCCTTGACCTTTCCCACCTGGTAGCCACTGGGCAAGCGCCTGGGCTCGGGCGCCCTGTCCCCTCCCGCGGGGGGCGGTGGCGCAGTGGGCGTCTTTCCGGGGAAGAGCCGCTACTCTTAGGCTTCCACCTTCCTGCCCAGGGGCCTCTGTGCTCTGCCTGGTGTTCTGGTCACCCCCAAGTTTCTGGTTTTGTGGGTGGAAATGTATTCCTTTGTTCCCACCTTCGGGACGCTGCTCTCTGCTAAGGTATAGGCCAAGCTGGCCTTGTCCTCTAGGCTGGAGAACCGGTTTCGGGGTGACCATAGGCCTGGCTTGTGAGCGGAGCATGCGTGTGCAGCCCAAGGACAGACCACAGCGTGCTGTTTCGCCGTCCCAAAGCCTTCATGGCCTGTTTGTGAGAGACGTCGGGGCCCAGCTGCTGGGGGGCCCCTCAGGAGGAGAGGTCGGGGCCGCAGGGCCCATCTCCCCCTCAGCACAGCTCCCGCGCCCCCCCGCCTTTCCTCCCACTTTGCGCCCACAGGCCACCAGAGCTGCCAGGCTGGATGACCCCAGCTAGAGGCTTTGTCCGTGGGCTTCCTCCCTCCCCAGGCTCTCCATTTTAGAAGATGGCCAAAAGTCTCCTGTGGGTAGTCCTGCTGCCACCTGGGGCGGCCATGCGGCCCCCATTTCAGACGGACATGGTGGGGCGCAGAGAGCTGCTGGGCACAGGCCCGGGCCTGCACCGCCGGCACCTGGTGTCTGCCCCCAGGCCCAGGGTAACTTCCTGGGGCCCCGCAACCACCTGTGGGCACGGCCCCTCGCACTCCATGGGCCCCCAACACGCCCTTACTCCTCCTGCTTCCGCGATCTCACTGTGTGGTCCTCTGCCCCCTGACAGCGCTCGCCACTTCACCTCTCCCCTGTCCTGGGTCTCTGAGCTCCTCAGGTGGCAGGTGCCCTCCCTCCTCCCTGCGCTCTTCCCCAACTCTCCTGGCTGCACCCATCTCTCCTCTCTGGCTCTTCTCCTCCCATGTTCTAAGCTCAAAGTTCTGCTCTTGGCCTTCTTTTCTCTGCTTTCTGCAGGTTCTCTCTTGCAGGGTCCACTGGCACCCATGCTTTTGGCCTCTGTTGAATGACTGGAGGACACCCTTGCACTTTGACCTTCCCCTTTCTCCCGGGTTCCAGGTCTGCCTCTGCCCCTTGGGCTTGGCGGCTGTGGCCCAGGGCCCGTGGCTCCCAAGACAGGCCCTGGCGCCTCGAGAAGTCTCCACAGTCTGCCCTGTTTTCCTCCCTCACAGCATTTTCTTCATGGCCCTTCTCCGTGCTCAAGGGTCTGTACCCACGTCAGGCAGTTTCCGTAGCTGTCTGCCTCCCCAGAGTGCATGGAAGCTCCCTGAAGGCCAGAGCTGTCCTGCCCCGTGGTCTCACTGACCTCTCCACATAGGCCTGGAACTTTTCTGCGCCAGAGGTGGTAAGTGTGGGGTCGGCTGAACGGGTCGAGGGATGTTTAACACTTTGTGGGCCGGTGCCCTTTAAATTTACTGTGCCGCCGCATGAATGGTATAAGCATTCAATAAAACACACACAGCTCCTGAACTACTGGATATTAAAAAAACGGTAATATCGCTCATAAAACACCTTATACTTTCACCAAAACAATGTATAAAGCTTCTAGACTGAGTACGATCAAAGAAATAGCTTCTAATAGTTTCAAATAAATCCACCGTGGCGTGCAAAACCAGAGACTAGATGAACACGTATTAATACGTGAGCGGCCATCTGATACTGGTGACAAAAGACACGTACTAATACGTGAGCGGACCACAAAGTGTTAAAATTGAGGTTGCTAGAACTCCCTCCCAAGTAAACACACCTGTTCCATTTCTCCTGCCTTGTTCCCATAACCCACCCCCACCCTCCCATTTTAAAATCACGGTCAACTGTAGCCCCGGGTCCATTTCATTCTCACATCTCTCCCGGAATCCTGGGTGCTCCGGCTTTCACGGCCTTCAGTTCACATACTCAGGTGGTGACAACATGCCCCTTCTTCACAGAAGTCCCTCCCCTGCTCCAGGGTCCCTTCTCTGTCTGAGACATTGCTCATCCCTCCTGGAGCAATTTGGGACACAGCCCTTGTCAGAAATCTCTGTTATTTGCCAAACAAAAATTCCGACTGGCCTCTGACCTTCAATATCTCTGACAATTTCATCCCAACGGACTTTTGTAGGTTTATTTGCCATTCTTTTCCAGCCACACCCCGCATTCAGGACATGTCAGATTAACCGGGAAGCATGTGCATGCTAGGGGCCCCCCATCCAGAAAACCCAGGGAAAATAGTGCTCGAACGCCCCACACATTCCAAGAGCCGGGTGCTGGACATCTGTAGCTAAACGTCAGGGGACAGACAGGTCAGCCAGAGTCTGTCACTCTCCATCCGTCTGTCTCTCAAGCAGACCACCCAATGTCTCCCTGGCGCCTGGGGGAGGTCAGCCTCCTGCCCCTACCCTGAGCCTCTGGCCTTGCATAAAGGTGACAAGACCTGGTCGGGGAACAGGGCAGGTGCCAGGGGTGGGGGGCTCCATTCCTGTCCTGAGGGTGAGTGCTCTGTGGGGAATAATAACCAGGGACTTGGAAGAACAGGCCTAAGACAGGTTTATTCACTGAGATGTCATCTCTTGGCCAAACCCTTAGAGACACAGAACACCCACCTGGCTGTTGATGCGGGAACGGGCAATTCAGGGGCTCTGGGGTAAGGGGCTCCGCGGAGCAGCGGTCACCCAAAGCCTGCTAGTCTGCAGGCTCAGGGTGCTGGGTTTCCCTGGCAATGGGGGGATAAGGATTCTAGGAGCTAAAACAATTTTTTTTTTTTTTATAAAAATCTGTCCAGGTTGAAAGGTCTGGAAGCTTCATGGGCTGAGACTTAGGTTGCAGAGTAAACAGCAGTTCCTCCAGCTGTGCAGGGGAGACGGGCTGAGAGCCACCTCCCCCAGAGCACAAGGACCCTGAGTGGTCTCTCTGCTCTCAGCTCATCTCCCCAAGCGGCTCTGTCCCAGCATCTTCTCCATGGAAAAGGGGCTCTGTCCCACTCACCACCCCGGGCCTCAGCCTGGCACACAGTGTGCCCGCAGTGAGTGCTCCAGCTGCATTTATGGAGGGCAGGACCAAATCCCTGCTCGGAAGCTCTTTCTCCGGTTGGCTGAGGAGGGGTCTAGGGCTCGGTGGCCTGGGCAGGGCTTCTCCTCTCTTTTCAGCACTTCCCGGGTTATCCCCGGAGGGGGCAGCACAGGCAGCGTGGCTGTGTAAGAGCAGCAGGGGAGCCCTTGGGCCGGGTTTTGCATCTCGGCCCAGGGCCTGGATCTGACGTAACCCACGTCTCTGATGTCACGTTCCTGGAGCTGCTTCCTCATTGCAAGCTGGTCCCTCAGGAGTTTCTGAGAGTCATTTTCATGGCTCCGGTGAGGGCTGACTGGGGATGGCTTCACTTCGCCATCAGCACCACAGCACCACTGAGTTTCTGTGAGCAAGGAGCGGAGCAAGTGCCGCTCTGGGTTGTGAGAGGGTCTGTCTGCGACACACGTTGAACACGTGCCTCTCCCTGGTCAGCACAGACCAAAGCTCGCTGGCATAGAGAACTGCCAGATCTGCTAGATTTCTAATACTTCCAGGCATAGGCAGTCTAGCTAAGGATGAAGTAGTGTAACTGTTACGATTTTAAATAATGTTTTCTCTTGCTGTTAACTAGCTATGTTTTAGTGGTCTAAGTTAAAATGCTCGGCTGTGGCTGGTCTGCGGCCTGCCAGTGTAACTTTCTGCTGGTCGTCAGGGAAGCCCCGCTGACAAAGGACCTAACATGCCCACAGCCATCGTGGCTACGCTGAATTCATCGCCCAAACTTCCAGACCTAATGGCTGTAAAACCCACACCAGGCAGAGTCACAGAAAAAGCTAATTTTCCAGGCGAGCCTTAGATCTACACAAAGGTAATTAAAATGTTAATTCTGAAAAGAAGTGTTAACTTACAAGGCTGTCTGCAAAATACCAGTCACGTGTGAGGTTTCAGATGATGCTAAAAATCACCTGCCATCAGGTGGGGGTCTGCTGGTGCAGGGGGTGCGGGAAACCCCCCAAGTCACTGGCCCTGTTTCAGATCAACATCAGAGACTATACTTGGAAGCTGGGAGAGGCAGGCTGCTGCCTGGGAGGTGACATCCGGTCTCACCACCCAGTCGGGTCCACCCACGTTTCCAGCACGGCCATCCATTCTTCCTGACAGATGGGGAAGCCGGTCTCAGAAATCAGTCTGGGAGTTCAGAATATCTGGTTTCTCCATCTCCAAGTCCACATGTCATACTCAGGCCAGTGACATTAAAATGCTCTCCGTCAGGCGCTCTTAATTATGCGTGTTAATCTTCCTGATCACACATCCTGCAAGGAAGACTCCTAGAGGGACCGAAGGCCTCCACTGTCGCCCCTGGTACGTCATAGCTCGTTGCACAAGGAATAAATGCTGCAGCTCGAAAGTGACTGCCCCGATTACCATGTCGTTACATGTGGGCCAAAGGGCACTTTTCCCTTTGCTGCTTTCCAGCTCATTCTCAAAGATGAGGCCAGTTATGCCAGCTTATTCTTTCCAAACCATCTCTTCTTTATCATCGAAGAAGAGTTTATTGCATTCTTCTCTACTAAAAGAGATTTCTCTTATGGAGCCACAAAGACATCTCTGAGACAGCCGGGTGCTAACACATCTTCAGAAAGCAGTTCTGACATGTTTTGGTTCTCAATGGTGGTGACCAATTCCTGGTTTCATAGTTCTCTAAATTCATCTTTCAGAGAGTCCAAAGAATAATATGGATGGGACTTTTCAGCCTGTCTCCTAGCCGGTGAATCGTCACCTCACTTTCTGAGCAATGTTTTAAGGAACCAACGATCCGCCTGACCCGAGATCTTCCCTGGCTCCAGAGTCCTGTGTCCAAGACTTTTCCTTTGCTCCTCTTGCTCTGTGGAGACACTGTCCACATCGTCAGCAGCGGCACTTGGACACCAAGGGGCTGTGTTACCACGGCTGCTGAGAGCCCCGCAAAGACAGGGTTAGCTTCACACACAGTGACTGCTCTGGTCTGACAACCATTTTAAGGATCAAACTCTACTCCAGGAAAACTCCAGGCAGGAATGACAGGTCAATTTCATTAAGAATGGCAAGACGTGCCTTTAGATGCGGCAAGGCCCTTTCTGGAGTGTTCCCTGCGTGGTGGCCTTGACAGCGGCACCTGCTCAGAAGGAGTGAGACGAGCCGCAGCCCTGAGTGTGAGTGTGCAGGCGGAGCCAGGCACACTCCTGGGGGTGCCGCCAGTTTGCATTTTCCTTCCTAAGGAGAATAAAAGACAGAGCAGAGGGGAGAGTCCCCTTGCCTCTTCCCGCCCACTGATGCATATTCTGAAGAATGATGGCAGATTGAAAGTGAAGGGGCAAATGAAGGAAGCAGCACCTCGCTGAGCCCCCACCCCCTGCAGGGGCAGGTCCATCTCCAGGGCTTGCGACAGAGCCGGCTCAGCAGTGAGGGGTGAGCGGTTACCTGGCCCCTTCACGGGCTGAGAAGGAGCATGCCCTCAGCAGGTGCACCTCCTCCTTGGCGCACCTGACCTAAGTAATTATGACCGTGTGGGGGTTCGCCCCACTACCAGTGCACACTCCCTTCAGATCTAATCGGGCGGGGAGACACTACGGGCTGAGGCTTGCTCTCGCCAGCCCTGGCTCCCACCTGTCGTGCAGGTGAGGCACTGTCAGTGACGGGTTCAGGAAGTCAGGCTGATTTAAGGGCGCGCTCAGAGCACACCAAGGCCCAGTGTGGTTTTCTCATGCCCCCTCCTACCAACACAGATTTGCATTTCAGGTCTTTCCAGGCCAGGGACAGAGCGAGACGCCGCCCTCCTGGAACCCTTCTCAGAGGCTCTGTGAGCCTCAATTCTTGGGTCCTGTGTTACCATGGCTCCAAAGGGGCTATGTGCACATGGCCTCTTGACGCTGAAGCGCAAGGTAGTATCGGGCGGTGATGGGGCTCGGGTCACTTGCCCAGTGACCTGAAGTCAGGGTTTAGCCGAAGCCAGACTCAGCACCCCGCCCCAGCTCTGCCCTCCAGAAAGTGGATGTGACGATGATGATTATTGTCAGCTTGGGCACTGCTTAAGCTCTCCTGTTACAGTCTGTGGCTTGTTCTCCTCTGCTTGTTGGGTGTGACACATACACAACAGGACTGTCTTGGTCTTCTTTGCACACTTTACTGAGTTACCTACTTCTGTAAACTACCCTGTCTCCCTCAAACTCAGGCTCAGTCACTCTTGATTTACCCTGAGAGTCCACTTCTGCATTCAAATCACCAACCCATTGGCTTCCTGGCTTTCCTGGCACTTTCCTTGGCTTGTACCCTCAACGTCAATCTCCCAGACTCCAAATGCTGGTCAGATACACTCCACTCCGCTGCCCCCATGGCATCACCCAGATGCATGTCCCTGGCGACACTTCTTATCTATGCTCTTGACTCACTTGTGTGATTTGTCTTATCATTCATATTGGACTGTGAGCTGCATTAGGAAAAAGATTAAATGTTTCTTTTTTCAAGATCAAAGGGGATGCTGTGCTTTATAATAGATTTTCAAAAACAAGTGCAAAAGACACAAATAAATGGAAAGACATCTCATCTTCATCCACGGAAGAGTTAATATTGCCAAGATGACAATATCATCCAAAGACAGCTACACATTCAATGTAATTCTTATTAAAATCTCAATGCTGTTTTTTGCAGAAATAGAAATCCATCCTAAAGTTAATATGGAGTCTCAAAGGCTAAAAGAGGACAAAAGAATCTTGACAAAGAAGAACAAAGTTGGAAGGGAACTTTCAAAACTTGTTACTAAGCTATGGTAATCAAACCAGTATGGTACTGGCATAAAGACAGAGGAATAGACCCCTGAAATTAGAACAGAGATCCCAGAAACAAACCTTCACATAGATGGTCAAATGATTTTTGACAAGGGTACCAAGACCCTTCAGTGGGGAAAGAATAGTCATCTAGGCAAAGGATGCTGATAAAGCTGGAGATCCAGGTACAAAAGAATGAAATTGGACCATTACCTTACACAAGCTACACAAAAATCAGCTCAAAATGAATCAAAGACCTAAACTTAAGAGCTAAAATGATAAAAATGGTTAGAAGAAAACATAGGGGAAAATTTTATGACGCTGGATGTGGTGATGATTTCTTGGCAATGACACCCACTTTACAGACCACAAAAGTAAATACAGATAAATTGGATTACATCAAAATAAAAACGTTTGTGCATCAAAGGACACAATTAACACAGTGAAAAGGCAAGTTCCAGAATGGGGGAAATACTTACAAACCATCTATCTGATCAAGGTTTAACATCCCGAATATATAGGAACGCTGTCAACCAACAACAACAAAACAAACAAACTGACTGAAAATGGCAAAGAACAAGTAGGGATTTCTTTAAAGAAGAAGTACAAATAGCCAGTAAACAAATAAGATGCTCAGCATCACTTATTAGGGGACAGAACATCAAAGCCACAATGAAGTAACAGTTATACCCTATAGTATGGGGACTGTTAAAAACAAAGAAACAAACAAAACCACAGGAAAAAAAATAAGTGTTGGTGAGGATGTGGAAAAATTGGAACCCTGTGCATTCACTCTCGGTGGGGATGGAAATGGTATAGCACTGTGGAAAATAGAATGGAAGTTGCTCACAAAATTTAAAATAGAATAAATATAGGATCCAGCAATACTATCTCTGGGTAACATCCTTAAGAACTGAAAGCAAGTTCTCAAACAGTTATCTGTGCACCTGTGTTCAGGTCTGCATTATTCACAAGAGCAAAGATGCAGAACCAACCCAGTGTCCATCGATAGATGGATGGAGAAACAAATACGGTGTACAGGTATGATGAACATTATTCAGCTTTAGAAAGGAAGGAAATTCTGACACAGACTACCACGCAGATCAGCCTTGAGCACACGATGCTCACTGAACTAAGTCAAGCATTATATGATTTCCACTTACATGTGGTGCCTTGAGGCTCACAGAGACGGTGTTTGCCAGGGGCTGGGGGAAGGAAGGACTGGGGGGGTTGACATTTAATGGGGACAGAGTTCAGTTCTGAAAGATGAAAGAATTGTGGCGGTGGATGGCGGTGACGGTCACACAGCGAGAATGCATCTAATGCCACTGACCTGCGCGCTCGGGACAGGTCAACATAGCTGGTTTTATGTTCTGCATATTTTATCACAATAAAAACATGACGTCGGCACTCAACTTCAATAAACCACGGCTACGCTGAAACTCTTGTTCCCCTCTATCTTTTCAAAGAGTGTTGCCCTAGAGTTAGTTCATTCCTTAGGGGGTATTTGAGCCCCAATTTCTGTATCATTTGTGACCCCAAACGAGAGAGAACACAATACACTAAATTGAAAAAAAAAAGTGAAAAGCAAAAGCACAGAGGCTGATGGCACTTTTCTTAAATTTCCAAAGCTGGTAACTATTTCATGTTTGACTGATATATGTATATATTGTAGTGAAGGATTTTGGTTTTATTTTAGTGAAGAATTTTCCTATTTATGTATTTACATTAGCTTTTTGTTTTTTTAAGGTTGAACGTCTTTAACTTTTTTTTTTTGACACAAAACAAAGACGAATATAAGGAATGTCTGTGTGTATCACCCAGAGCCAGCAGTTCAGAGACTTTTCTGTGGCCATGCTGTACGTGACTAAGGCAGACGCTAACGTCTTAGTCAGGGTCACCTTTCGTGTTGGCACACACCGCATGCAGCGGACATGTGAGGAGGCCGACGCAGCAGAGTGGACCCAGGTCGCCCTTGCCGCAGCTCAACTGCAACATCTGCCCAACCCATCTGAGGGACGCTCATCTTTTTTCTTTCATTTATGCAAGTTAGATTAATTTTCCAATGCAACGACCATTTTTCAGATAAGCTTAATTAAAATTTTCTTAAAAAGAAGACAGGCGGGCCCTCTGGTGGCCCTGGCGCTGTGAAAAAGCCCTCTGGGACATACCCACCGGGCGCTACTCACTAGAGCTCTGTCTGAAGCACGCATGAGGGTGTGTGGGTGAGGCCTAGTGGCAACACAGCCTCACAGCCGGGTGACTCGGAGAGAAAGTGACTTCACTACTACCTCCAAGTCAGCTCAAGTTGCTAAATGAGACCCAGATCTATCCTTCTTTTGGTCAATGAGGAAGCAATTTATTCATTTTCTTGTACCTCGCTCCCTCCCGGGAGAGACTGACAAATCACAAGTGCAGCCTGAGGAGCTCTTCAGCGCTGTGCAAAAGGTGAACCTGCGCACGTGGGCAGGCAGCTGACATTACCACTGGAATAGAGACACTTCCACCAGCTATCTGGGTGTGCTCGGGTGGCAGGCTGGGGCCATTTCCTTCCAGAAAACCTAACTACCACTGCCGGGACTGAGGTCTCTATTGGAGAGGACTCTCTCTGCCTTGAAGGAGGGCTGGCCCCTTCAAGAGCTCCCTCCCCAGGAGACAATCCACCATCATGTTCACAGGCACAAGGGAAGACTGAGCTTCATCTTCTGGAGGCTTCTTCAGGGAAAGAGGCGTGGGTGCAGTGCTGAGTGGTGCTGGACACGCATCCCTGGGCCCCCTGCCCCATCTCTGGGCCCTTGAGTAGGGGCTTAGCAATGGAGACAGGCCACGTCCAGCCCTCTGTGCTCCTTGGGTAAGGCGACACTGAGAGGGTTTGTTTTGCATGGAGGGGCATGGATCCCTGGGAGCCGGGTTTTCAGGCACATTGGAGTCTCTGCTTTGTGGCTGCTTTCCAGAGAGCTCAAGAGGAGGGAGGTGTGGAGGGAGACGCGGCGGGTGGAGCTGGTCTGGACAGGCGTGCAGACAGAGTCCATCAGGCCGGGCAGCCAGAGGCGCTTATGCACTTAGGCAGGTGCTGAAATCAGAGGGGCTGAGCTTGGGGGTGCCGGTCGAGCCTCCATAGAACAGCTCCATCGTGGATCATAAAAACCAGATGAGCCAGCAGCTCACCGCCCAACTGGTGTCACAATAAAAATGTCAGTTTTCAGTATTGTTTTACAACATCGACGAGCTAAGGAATGCTTTCAAGCAGGACACTTGTGCCCTCCATTGTTAAAAACAGACCCGGGCATTTATTAACCAGTGTTCACACGCTCTTTCACTACTCGAGTTTCTGGAGCGAGAGTAGATTTCCTGTCCTTAGTATTCCTGTGGGAGCAGGGAGCATGTGGGTGCTGCTAAATGTTTGCATGGAAAGTGACAGTTGGGGCCAGGCACCCCTATCCCACTTGCTGGCTCCCTACCGAGAGGTGAGCAAAAGTTCTCTCATGTTATTTTCACTCCCAACTCCTTAAACGGGTCTGTCACAAAGAACTCAGGCACGAAGCCCACATAATGATCAGCCAAATGCCCCCTCTCTGTAGCTCTGCCTTGCACAGTGCGGGGGTCCAGTGTGTCCAGAGCTTGCTCACCGAAGGCTCAGAGATGAAAATGATGATCTAGAAAACATGCCCTTGAATTCTAAACAGAAAGACATTATTTGGAGGGTCCGTTTCTTTTCCTGCAAGGTGGGTGGGCTGTCACGAGCTGGCTAAGATGTAGTGCTGTCTTCCCCCTGGAAAGTGTCCATGATGCTCTCTCTTCGGGGGGCCAGGGGAAATACTGAATGTCATGTCTCTGAGGAGCAAATGTCAACACCGTGCTGGTTTCAAAGCTGAAACCACAGTATGCAAGCCTCCTTTCCTTTACAGCCTCGAACTGGCTCCACAGCACGGCGGGCCCCGCTGACCACCCCGCTGGCCATGCAGAGCCCATCCCCACAGAACCCAGCGATCCCACCATCTCCTGTGCTGGTGGGGACTGGCACCCTGGGGTGGGGGAGGACCTACTCTCCATTTTCATGCAATGCTTCACCCGCTTTAGGATTTACTCAATCATGGTCATGAAGAGAAAAGCAATTTCTTTGAATGTTTAAATTTTTTTAAGAATAAAAGATGAAGGTATACGTTTGTAACCCTTCATCTTCAAACCGTAGGATCTGAATATCTAAGTCCTGGGTGAGATTTTTTGGCTTAGCTTTCCTCTCATAGACCAGACACTGAGGCCCTAGCCCAGGGGAGGTCAAGGTTGACCGCAAAGCCAGCATGGTGTGGCCAACCCAGCCAAGCCCAGGGTTAAAAAGATCCAAGAAACCAGGATGGGCAAGTAGGAACCAGGAAGGGCAAGTAGGGTTTGCTTAGTGAAAAAGAGACCGGAGATGGCCTTCCCATATCTGAAAGACTCACGTCGGCAAGGACCAGAACTGTTTGGGGTTGGTAACGCAGAAGAGGTTTGGGTTTGAGAGAAAGACCAAACTTTGTAATAACAGCTTTCTGATGGTGGGACGAGGCTGCCTTGTTCATGGCAAATGCTTCTGTGGTGCTGACAGACCCTACTTGGTCTCTGCAGGGATGGGTGAGGACTTCTGCCTCAGGCAGGAGGCTGGAAAATTCCTCTGCTGGGCAAGGCTGGGAAATGGGAGACCCACACTCAGAGGGCCTTGCGGGCGGGCTTTTTTTTTTTTTAAACATATCAACTCCACTGTCACATGTTTTACATTAATCCACCCCTTTCACCTGCATAGTTCGAGGATCTTTTAAGTTGCTCTAAGGAGTTGTGGCAACACTGCACATTAGTTCTGGAACATTTTCACTCCAGAAAGAACCCATGGGGAAAGCCCTTTACACCACAGCATGTTTTGGGGTGGGGCTATCTAGTGAGGATCAGTTTCCGGCACCCCAAGTCATGATGGTCTCCCCAAAGCAGCCTGAGCACCTCACTGGGGCAGATCAGATGCTGCACCAAAGAACAAAGGTCAGAAGGGAGGGGCTGGGTGAAGAGGGAGAGACGACAAGCAGGCAGTGACAGAGCCCAGGGAGGGCAGAGGGTAAATGTCACTGAGGAGGCAATGGGGTGAGAGTATATTCCATTCTCACTGGTCCTCCTAGATCCCACAGATCTAGTCTGACTAGAATAAATCTCTTTAAGGTGGTGGCCACTTTCACTCTGCAGTAAACGTTAGAGGGCCTTTACAAATGCCCAGTTGTTTTTCATAGCTGAGTAATATTCCTCAGTTTCCAGCCATCCATTTGTTGATGGAGATTTAGGTTGGTTCCATGACTTGGATGGTGTCACTCATTTGTGGAATACAAATAATCAAAGAAAACAAACTGGCAAAGAATAGTGAAAATATGGTGGTCACCAGAGGGGAGGGGATAGGGCGTAGGCAATGCAGCTTTTGGTGGAGGATGAATGAAGCAAGTGCACGTGTGAAGGGGAGAAATTTACACCCCAGACTATAAGGTGACGTAGACAACCGACAAATCAGTAAAATTTCAGGGATTAAAAAAAGGAATATTCAATCACTTGAAAAGTTTTTGTTTTGGAGGAAACCAAAGCTAGCAAGCAGCTAGCAATATATATATATATATATATATATATATATATATATATATATATATATATATATATATATATATATTTAAACAGTAACATCCATTTTAACCTCACTTTACTTCCCTAACTGGTCGAGATACGTGAGCCAGAAGAAGGGGGTTCTCTGTAAACTCAGGCTCTACGTGGTGCAGCGTATAGGTGAGAGCAGCCGGCTTGGCCATCTGCCCAAGGTGTGCGTCATACTGTTCCCCAACCCAAAGGGCCTGCTGCTGTTCCTACAGCGGGCACTTAAGCAGCACCCGAAGAAAATGATGTGCATGCTGTTTTATGGGTGCTCACCTCTCCTTGCTTCAGTGTGCCTGGGAAGCCCCTGCCAATCCTACCCGGGGCCACTGAGGGAAGAGCCAGGAGAAGCTAGCCATCCATGTGTCAATTAAACCTCAAGGGACCTTTGTGGGACTGGAATAATTTTTTTTTAAGGTAAAACCTGGGACTTCAGCTATAGGAGTTTGCAAATCCTAATTGAGAGTTAATTCTTCATACAAAACCTTGAAGAGTGGGGCTCAGGGATGTGTAGGTTCTAGAGACCAGTATTGACAAGAAACAGAAGCAACTCAAACTACCCAGAAAAACTTAGAAAGCTGTTTCAGTTTTCTGAAACTTTGAAAATAATGCAGACAAAGCATGTATATCTCTGGAATATCCAAGAGGAGAAGAATGAAAGGGGGTCATGAGTAAGACTGCTAGAAGGAGACGGTATATATCAATGAGAAAAGGGCAGAGTGTCATCAGCACAGAGTGTGACGTGTTAGCTGTAAGATGTGGACATAGTCTGCTCCGCTCGCTCACGTCCATAGACTAAGAGCCACATCTCTAAGACTCAGGGATGAGTCCTCCTGTTACGGTTATCAGCTGCATAGCGCCTGAATCCAACCCGCTTGCGTTTGTGAGATACAGACAATATGATGTTACAGGAGATGGTGGCAAATCTAAAATCCAACCCTCCTCTGAAGTCTTTTTGAAGTAGAATGACCACAAAGGACATTCATGCATAGCACCTGGAATCTCTCAGAACTGCCTGAAGACAAGTGCATTAGGAGCTCTCTTTCCTTCCCGCATAGTTCAATGGATTTAAAAATAAATCAGGGCTGGTCACACCATCTGGCCTCCATTTTCTCCCATCTTGACCTTGAGATATGGCCCGAGGAGACCGCAAGTCCCAGCAAGCAGCTTTCAATCTATATCTGAGCAATAAAAGATGAAAGCAATTACAACGAGCACCATTTGCAGCAAATACCACAATGCAGCCCCCTTGGCTTCTGGAAAATTGCGAGGGAGCTCTGGGACTGGCCCAAAGTTTGGGCTCAGTCCTCCTGGACATCTTTTTCAAATTATAAATCCATTTGGGCTAAATTCTCATGGGTTGCGCCTTAGATCCCTGAGTGGATTGCACAGCAGGTGCTATTAGATTCTAGTTGTAATCAGTGAGTGATGGTCCAGGAACCTGGGAAGGTTCTAATCATAAGCAAGGACTATCATCAGAATACTTAAACACTTAACCAGCTTTGCATCTTCAAAGCACTTTACAAACATTAATTAATTAATATACACTACGCCCCTGTGATGTACTTAAGTATTATTATCTCCACTTGACATATAAGGAAACAGACAGGTTAAGTGGCTTGCTAGAGGCCACACAACAAGCCCTGAGTGGGGCTGAGAACCTAAATTAGAAGCACCTGATGCAAACTCGCACCCAGGTGTGCAGGGTGGGGGGTGTAGTCAGCTAGCTGGGCGCACCCCCAGAGCCCTGCCTGCCGGCTGCAGAAGCATCTCCGTCCCAGGGCTGGCACAGAAGGTGAGTCCAGGGCTACCCTGGCCCATGGCTCCAGGTCACACCTCTCCTGGATCCCCTTCCAACCCCGAGCAGTCCGGGTTTGAGAGGGAGAAGGTGGGGGCATGGGGTCTGGCTGATCCACTGTTCTGTCCAGCCACCCTGTGTGGGGGAGGACCCAACTTGTTGCCGTGTTCCCTGGCCTCGAGGGCATCCTTGGGCAGGCCAGGTATCTGGAAGAGTCAGGTGTCATACCTAAAGGGTGGGCGCCTCGAGGGAGGAGGAAAGGAGTGAAAAGAGGAAAGGGAAAGGTGGGCAGGAGGAGCCTATCATGGTGGGGATGGTTCAGAAATGAAAATGGCAACCGTGACAGGAGCCCACACTGGGCTGTGGAAGAGAGAACACAACCAGCTGAAATACACAGCAGGGAGAACTGTGAATTGTGCGTGATGCGTTGCCCTGGCAACAGAAGGTGCTGGGAGAGAGAGGGAGAGCTGGGAGGCAGGAAGGAGTATGGAGGGGACCTAGGGCACCTCCAGGAAGAACCTCCACGAAGAGCTGGATGGAAGCAACCCAGTCCTGAGAGCCTCCTGGGTGCTTTACAATCCTCACATACTTAGTCCTCCATCACCACCAGCAGCTGGATATCGCTTTATTTTAATCCTCATTTTCGGAACGGGAAATTGAGATACATTGGCCAGTTTGCAGATGAAGTTACAATTCAAACCCAGGTCTGGATGATGAGGCTCATCCAAGATAGGGCAGGTCTCTGGGCATCTCCATACCTGGAAAGAAGAACCTCGGGGAAGAGCTGGGAGCGGCTGTGAGCACAACGCAGACACAGCCCTGGGGGGCTGGGCTTGGCAGTCTGGACTCCTGAGGCTGTGGGTCACAGCTCTATGTGAGGGGGCTCAGCTGACTTGACTACAGTCTTAGGGAAGAAGGGGGTGGGGGATGGGGAGGTCCATATGCATCTGTGGCGAGCACAGTCTTAGGATCTAGTGACCCTAAGTGGATGTGTATGTCACAGCAGTTGGTCAGTGTTATATATTCTGTGGTGAGCACCAAGGGCAATGTCTTGATTTTTTTTTTTTTTAGATAAATTGAAAGGAAGTATTCCAGCATTTTTCCATTATTTGATGGAAATGCACATTTGGGGGTTTTTCCTGAATAACACTTTGTGCTCTGTCCTGCCAGGGTACTGAGGCTGGTTGCTGGGAAGAATACTACTTTGGGGATGAACCGATGTTTGTTGAATGAATGACAGATCGAGGATTCAGAAGCCAACTTTTACCATCTACAAATCCTCACAACGGACTGTCAGAATGAGGTTATAGGTTTTCATTTATTTATTTTACTAAAAGCTTCCTCTTTCTCCCCTTTCTGGATATTGTAAGGTCTTTTCAAATATGCCATTTCCTTCTATGATCTCTGTTTGAGAGATGTGCAGCTGAAAGTAGAATTTCTCATTTTATAGACCTCAGCACTTGAATATGGTATTTAAGACCAGATGGTAGTTGTTCTTAGCATCATGTAGCTTTACTAGAGCGATGAAGTGGAAACGGCAAGGGAGAGGGAGTCAACTTGGTTACTAGGATAGGACAGGCATGGAAAAGTGTACAGGTGGATTCCACTCGAGAGGAGTTGAGGGTGTTGGCTCAGAAAAGACAGCTGCTGCTTCCCTAGATGAAGCCAGTCCAGTTTGAACTATGGAACCTTCACCAAGGCACTCCCAACTGCCTCCTGTTCTGAGCGATTTTACTGAATGCCCACATCCCCCCCAATGCCAAGTTTCCCAGAAGGAATTTTAACTTTTTCTAGAACAGTATAAAACCAAGTAATCTTTTCCCTTTCTCCACCCTTGCCTCCTATACAGTCATCTCTGCAGCAGCCAGAATGATGCTTTTGTGACTGACAGGCACACTATACGCTCCTTCTGTTAAAACAACCTTGTATTTCATCCCTTCTCATAGACACCAAACCCCAAACTCTGTCTATGGCCTGCCCAATGTGACTGACTCGTGGCTATTTCCTTAACTTCCTCTCTTTCTGCAGTGCTTGCCCACTTTATGGTAGGCACACAGGTCTCATTGCTGTTCCTTCAAGCCACCCGCCACAGGAACTTTGTACATGCAGGACACCTTCCAACAGAGTTCTGTGTGTACCTCTCACTTCCTTTATGAGTCTGATTAGATAGGGCTTCCTTGAACACTGTCTACCTTGCTTTATTTTTCTTCATAAATATATCTCCCCTACCACAGTCACTTGTTTATGGTCTGTTCCCTCCCATTTGAAATATGAGCACCCCACAAAGAGGGGTTTTGCACATCCAGGGCCAGGGGCAAAGTTGAGCATACAATAAGCACCCTATAAGAATTTATTGGATAAACATTTAAAGTTTGCATGAACTACCTGATATAATCTCTACAATAATTAGGCTAAAGTTGCTCTAAAACCTCTAGTAGAGGTTTTTTTTTTGTTTGTTTTTAAGGATCATTCTCAATGACCAAGTGGGATTTACTACTGGAATGCAAGGATGGTTTAATAGATGCAAATCAATCAATATACTGCACATCAACAAAAGAAAGGGCACAAAAAATCTTTTTTAAAAATCAGATTAATTCTGAAATGTTATCCACCCTTATTAAAAAAATAACACTTTGGATCTTAATTTATTTTTAAGATCAAGAATCTGCTCTTTGCTACTTGAACCTTGTATTAGACTTTCACTCAAACTAATCAAAGTCTGTGGCTGTGGATTTTGGAATCATCCATACATCTTTATGCCCAAGGCCCTTGCCTCACCTGCCAGGTTCTCCTCAAACCCCACTGTCTTATGTCAGAGTGATGTGATGTGAATGATATGTAGGAGATGGGGAATTTTCCACCTCCCTCCCCACCCCCACAAAGAATCATCTCTCCTTAGAAGATGGACAGTCCTGTTCTTAGAATCCCCACTCCACTGTGTATGGCCCAACCTCTGCATCAAAAACATGGACTGTAACGTAAAGCTGAAAGTGATGTTCTTTTGGTGTAAGCCAGCTTTTAAGAAGTGATTTTAGTGGCCTCTGCCCATGTCGAAGGGTTTGAGCCTCATGTAAATGGAGCCCTGACCAGCTGCACTTAGGAGACAATTAGGAGAAAAATGCTAGTATTTGATCAGAAGCAAATTTGATTTGGAAAATCCTAGTCTAGCAGCAAAGAGGCTACACATAGGAGTAGAGATTTCTTTACCTCTTTGATACCAAAGGGATAGGGCAGTAAAAGCACTTTGAAATGGAAGATAAAATAGCCCAAATTGGAGAATGAATGTATTTTACTCCAGCCATACTCATCAGAATCGCCTGTAAGTGACGTAAGTCTGTATACAGAGCTATATAAATCCTTTTACACATACAGTTGGCTTTCCAATTCTATAACTCATGTGGACAGGGCATGATTCACAGAAATGACAGTTGGTAGTTATCTTTTTCCACTGTATTCAAAGGTGGCATATGTTTTCAAAAGCACAAATGCATAATCATGATTACATTAAAGGGATTCAGTTCGGTGAGGGAGACAGGCAATGGGTCAGACCAGAACTGGAAAATGAGAATGAAATATTCATGCTAAAGGGGAAGGGAGGTAGGCTCTAGGCTTGTCAATGCAAAGAAGGTAGACTGATGCAGGCTCCCTTGATTGCACTGCTTTCTCCCACTTCTAGGGCAGGCTAAGTATCTGACAGGTACCTTCAGGGAAGGACACTTTGCTGGTTTTCCTCTTACTGGGACAGAGGAGAGGGGCTCCTTCTCTTTGGTGACCATACCTTACTCCTCTGCCAGCAGTTACTGAGCCAGAGTAGAGTGGAGCAAAATGAATACAATAAATGCCTGGATGATGGAGAAGGAAACACATAAGCCTTGCTGTGCACAGAGGCCACGTCCCTAGAGAAACCGAGTCTTGTGCATTTAATCATGTCTTCAAAATTATGAGTAAGTTCCTACCGAGGTAAAGTAAGGACTACATTCTAAATACCCTTCACTGATCTATTTGTTATATCTGAGCTGAGTTTTTAATAGATAGACTATTTCCTTGGGGAGACATTGTTTCTGATTTCAGTGACCTAGAGGAGTTTCTGATTTCAGGGACCTCTGGTCAGATGAACAGGAGTTAGCCAAAGGGACCATCGATGGATGAGTGATATGACACTTCCATTCGGGTAGGGTCTGTGTCTACAGAGGAGCTTTCTCATGCAATCACTTATTATTCTCATAAACCATGGGGGTAAGCACCTGGCAGTTCAGTTAGGACTCGACATCAGTCCTGGATTATTAAGGAAACACAGGCTACCCAAGCCCCCTCAGGTCAGACAGCTACGATACCCCCGGGCTTGGACTTGAACGTCTGTCTCTCACTCTCCATCCTCTTTATTTCACGTTGTGGATCTGGAGGGGTAGGTGTCCTCTCCTATGGGTCCTGGCAATGCGTGCAGACCAAGGGCATTATTTCACACGCGTGGAGCAAATATGCTGAGTATTAAGCGTCAGAGAACTGCCCCTGCATCCACTCTCTCAGCCTTATTGTTCTAAGGAGGGAAGTCTCTGCCATTCTTTATAGCTTTGTCCACCTACTTGTTTATCTTAAGAGAAAGTTCTTTCAAGTTTCAAAGTTATACAGATCTGAATGACCCAAAGGTAAAGTCAGGAAAACTTGAAAAGACCCTTAGCAACTTGAATCTGTACTTATACCATCAGCTTTTTATGCTGTTGGTGGAGTAATTGTTAATGGAAGTTATTGAACACCCACAGGATACACAGGCTCCGTCGGATCTTGGCGTACTATTGGAATTGGCTCCCCGTTAAGCACCTCCTGTAAGGTCTACAGCTGATTTATGACACACGTACATTTGCGGTCCTCAAATTCACTGGTGTCCCCTAAATAAGCTACCTGGAACCACGCTGAGGACCAGGCACTAACTTTAACTCTTTTTTAAAACATGCACTCTGTGGGCACCTCCTGTCCATGTAGTCAGTTCTCCCAGCTGGTCAACAGCCACTTTTGCAGTACCCTTGGGGAGCAGGGTGCTGCGTTTCCTGCTGAGTGCCACAGAGTCATCACAGAGCAGCACGCAAGAGCTAGTGGCGTGAACAGACCTTGAGCACAAACCAGCAAGAGGCCAGTTGCAGCCGCACCCACCCGGGGCCTGCCCCTGACCCAGTGAGGATGGCTGTCTTACAGGGGAGCGGAGGGAGGGGTAGGTGGAGATGGGAGCAGCAGTCTTCCCAACAAGCTGCTAGATGGCCAGACCCAGGTTGATCAAAGTCTGCCATTTTGCCTTATCTATCTGGAACCATAATTCAAGAATGAAATCGCCTTAGGTTTTCTCCTCCCCACCATTAAATTCCATTCAATCATAGTAGGCAAAATGCAGTCACGCTCAAGCAGCCAGATGTTATCATTACAGACCTCTCTTTATAAACTGATGCTGAAACTTGAGTGGTTGATGAGACCAGCTAAGCAGTTGTACCTTTGACCTGACTGCATTAAACTTGCCCTATCAATTTAAGCTTAGTATAAACACCATTTCCCAGAGCCCCTCATGAAGTCGGTGGTGAGAAGAAGCTGACTAAGCCTAAACATTTTTTAACAGCAATCTTGTCTTACAACACCAAGGGGATTTGCTGGGTATCTGGGGCTTTATAAAACCATATGAACATGCTGAAAGAATTAAAATCCTTTAAAAATGAAAAATTGATGGTGACAGTCCTTTCTGAAAACTGGTTGGTGTAATGGCAGCGGGGCAGTGGGCAGGAGAGTGGGCCTGAAACACTTGGGTGTTTTTTTAAGGGACATATTTTTATTAGTTTCTTCCCCCCCACCTTCATCCTCAAATGTTTACTCTAAGGTAGCCATTACAATAAAAAATGGGAAAAACCGTGTCCCACTTATCAGTAACGTGGACATTTTAAGAGGAATTGAACATATTTATTGTCCTGGTTGAGTTTCTTTCTGATGAAGTGTAGGATCCTCCCCCCATTCAGACACAATAACACTATCGTAATTTTCTCTGTGCCCTCATACGGCCGACTCGAGCATTCTGACCATCGGCGAGGCCAGGATGAATGAAGGTGGAGATGGTAACACTGGGGTCTATTTGTTAATATTTCAAGTGAAGGAAACGTAGCTGTGCCACAAAATGTGAGACTATGTTTATGACTTGTAAATAAATAAGTACACTTCAACGTAAGGCTATTTTAGATGAGAATCACCAACTTGGAGCTGCTTTTTTTTTTTTTAACTTTGTATAAAAAGTATGCAGTCACTTGCGGCTTAGCTTCCAAATAAGTGGGATACTGTCACTTTCTATTAAAAGGCAAAAATAGTGCATTGGTGAGCAAATAAATGTATGATTGTGAGATTTATGCTCTCCTAAGAATTGAAAGTCTTTTATGAGTAAGATCAAAAAGTCTTTAAATTATAAATTAAAAAAAGGCAGAAAATAGAAATGTTTTAAGAGAGAAAGGGGCAAAAAGGGAACTCAAACACTGAAACAGAACATTCTTCATCGAGGGAGAACAAGATGCTACTAACTTAGAAATGAAGTTCTTTTAGAATATATCTGATTTTTGCCAAATTAAATAGATATCTGGGTGTTAGCTCGGTACAACAAAACCAGTGAATTAGCAAAAGGGGTTTTTGTACTGAATCTCTCACATCCAGTGGATTTGTGAGGAGACAGTCACAGATGTAAAGGGAACATAAGTGGAATTCAAACCCACACTGTGATGAAATCAACTAGCGAAGGAAGAGCTCTCTGCAGACTCAAACATCGAGGGCTTTGACAAATGCCTTACTGACCTGATTGAAAGAATTGTTATACTTTTTTCTTTTCTTCAGGAGACAGAAAAGACGTCTCATGAGCTAAAGGAGAGAGCCCTGGTAGGCCTTGGGAAGGCCGGAGATCAGGCTGGTGCTGTCAGGATTTGGCAGTTTGTGAACCTCCTTGGGCCTCTGCTCACCTGACAGTGTGGATGGACTTCTCTGGGTGCCTCAGTCCTGATTTCACGCCTGCAAGGGATGTGCTCTCTCAGGGAGACACTTCAGACTTAGGGTCTGTGAGGCGTTTCCTGTCTTGGGGATTCAACAAACGCATGAAACCTCTATCAGAGAGAGAACCCACTCTTGCATAACACCTTCCACCGCACTTACATAATAAGAAACAACATGGGCCCTCCCTGGTGGCCTAGGGGTTAAGTCTCAGCACTATCACCCCTGGGCCTGAGCTCAATCCCCAGCCAGGAGCTGACCCACATGGCACAGCAGACCTCTCCTGTCTGGCCCGCTGCTCCCCTCAGCAGTGTATTTCAGTGGATCTGCCTGTTCTGCTCCCCACTCTGTCTCTGGGAAATCGTCTCACCCATTGTATCTCTGGCCTGCACCCCAGTTCTCCTATGCAAAAAACAAGAACAGAAAAACAACAACATGCGTTGTGCACTTTGCTATTTAAATGGTGGGGGGGAGCTTGAAAAATGAGGTCATCACATCCCAGCACTCCACAGTGAGCTCATGGGTCTCCCTTAGGTACGAAGGCCCAGTGTGTGTCACGGGAGTGTCCCCAAGTGTGACAAAGGGAGGGTGAGCTTGAACAGGGGCTTCAGACCCATCCAGTCCTCAGGAAGGATCGCCTCCTCACATGGGAGGAGAGTGAGGAGGCGTCTTTGCAGTGGTGGCCCTACTCGTGGGACTGTGGGGTGAGGAGGGTCACGACTAGGACCTGGCATAAGGGGTGCTAGGCCACAGCTTTCAGAAGCAATGCTTTTTTGGCTTGATGTGGGAAAGCTATTTGCGCAAGAAGGGTATCCGCTTGTTTGCTTTTTTCTCCTCGTCCAAAGGAGAGGAGAATGCTTTGGGAAACACGTTAATTAGAAAACCCTTTCCACTTAATGTGACACCAGACAGAATTTAAGTGTCGGAGGCCTGGTTACTAATAGCTGATGCTGTTTTTCTTGAAGAATGAGCAGCTCAGGTATTTAAACAGATTGGTGCATTCACGCTGGAATAAAATAGAGAATGAAGCACACTAATTTGAAACGCCAGAATATTTTTAAAGTCAGTTTTATAATTAAAAAGGACATTTGAAATGAGGGATATGAAACCTACTTGCAGTCTCTAAACACAAGCTTCCTAAGGTAACAGTTCGGGAGTCCTAGAGAGATAATCATCTCCTAGTGCCTTTTGTCTTCAGCTATATTTTTAGTTTTCATTCTGCATTCCATGGTTCCAAAAGCTGAAGTCATCTGCAGGTCAAATCATGGCCTGAGGTGAGAACCTAGCACTTGTTAAAAAAATGCATCTTCATTCTGAAAACATGAAAACTCTTGCTCTGAGCCTGGATTCAGCGAGCCACGCCTTTTACAAGTTGTTCCTCTCCCCTGCTCGGTGGGGTGGACTTTTACTGGGAGTTTCGCTGTCACCACATGGCTGCAGGGCTTTGCGAAATTCTAGACAATGAAGCTCATTAAGGTGTTGCTCACCTCCCAGCAACCTGGGGGCTCTCGGAAGGCTCAAGTCTGCAGTCTGGAGGCAGAAAGCTGAGGGCAGAGTCTTTGCAAAACCACAGTTACCCGGAGAGGCCCCAGAATCTGCAACCACTCCAAGGTGTCAATCAACCCCCCTCCATAAGCAACCTGTGACCTACAGAGATGCCAGCTTGTCGGAGCTGGTGGCAGGCGTTTCACTCTCGTTTGAGTTTTCAGACACATTCGTGTTGGAGCATGCGCTTCAGCGTGCCGCTCACTCTGCTCTGTTCAGGCTTTCCCTCGAGGTGCCTCTTGCATGGAGCCCCCCAGTGACAGGGAGGTGGCTGGGGGTCTCTGGGATCCAGCCAAAAGCAATACCACCCAGAAACCCACCCACCAAAGGGCATTCTTATTTTCCAGGCTTATGGTCACCTACATATAGAAATGCAAACCACTAAGTAAATAAACAGAAATGCTGAATGGATGATATCACTCTGATTATTCAGAGGCAAGCATTGGGTGCCCTTCTAAATATGTGGAAGATAAATTAAAAATAGGTAAAGTGATAGATCCAGCACCCCCATACACTTCCTCATCACATTTATACAAAAAGTGTTTTGCCCTGGATTCAACAATGCCTGGGGCCACGTGTTCAATCACATGTGGTGTTAGGGTTCAGGGATGACGGGGTGGTGGGTGATCTGGGAGGCGTTTGGCAAATCTGAATCTGAAGCCACTGCGATGCTACGGGACTCCAAATGATAAAGGTGGACTGAAGCCCCCATCACGATAAATTCACGAGCAATCAAGATTGGTGGTGCGTGTGCGCGCGCGTGCAGGCATGCAAAAATACAAAGAGTCCTAGAGGTTTGTTTGTTTTTCGTAATTCTTGCACTAGTGTGATAATTCTTAGAAGTAGTCTCGCTGAAATTTCCAGTTCATCTAATATCCTCAGTCATTATTTAAATCTTTGACGAGTGTAAAAAGAAGCACTTAACACCACCTGGTCTCCTTAATACAGAGTCAGAGGCTCGAGAGACAATTCTGAGATGGGTTAAGAGGATCTCAAGAAAAGACAGAGGGAGGACTGCAAGTTTCCCTCCGGAATCTGCTGAGGAGAACGGGAGTCGGCTCAGGGCTGGGGAGTTGCCGTCCCGACTGTCCTTTCTGGACAGCGTATTGCTGGCTCTGCACACCCCACCACGCCCAGCTGGACGTTTCAGCAGGGAATTGGAATGCACCACCCAATTCCTAATTCCATATTTTTAAACACAGCATGAAACAAACCATCGATCAGCCAACAGCAGCTGGCTGAGGATCAAGCAGGCCCACCGTGAACTTTGGTGAAAACAAACGAGGTTTAGGGTTTCTGAGGGCTCTCCAGTTTCAGGTCATCACTAACGGTGACTGTATTTTCTCTCTAACTCAGGCCATTCTCCTCCCTCCACCTCCTCCCCTCCCCTTCAGTCTCCTCACCCTCAGCGGACTGTTGCCTGCCCAAGCCCACAGGCTGCACGCAGGGCCAAGCTGGGACATCACCGCACCCCTTCGGCCAGCCCCTCCGCTTTTCTCTGGCACGATTGACCCTGAGTCTGTCACACGGCTTCTCTTCAGTTAGCATGTCACAGGGTCTTTGTTATTAGTAGAAGATTTTTAGAGCAGTTTTAGCTTTACAGAAAAATTCCGCAGCAGGCACAGAGTTCCCATACACCCCTCCCTCCCTGACCCCCTGCACTTTCCCCCCTACTGTTGATATCGTGTCCTAGGGTGCTATGTTCGTCACAACTGACGGACGAACATCGACGCATTTACAAACTAAGTCCGCAGTTTACATCAGGGTTCACTTTTCGTACAATCTTATGGGTTAGGAGAAATGACAATGTTGTGACTCCACCATCACACACAGCAGAGAACAACTGAGTTGCCTCAACAGACCCGTGTTCCTGTTTACAACAGCCAAGTTAGGGGAACTGAAGTGCCCCACGACGCAGCGGTAAACTCAAAAGTTGTAGTCCATAGACACGATGGAATGCTGTAACTCAGCTACATAAAAAAGATGAACTCTTGTTATTTGTGACAATATGGATGGAATTGGAAGGGACGGTGCTCAGTGAAATGTCAGAAGGAGAAAGACAAATACTGGATGATTTCACTCATGCATAGGTGGAATACAGAGAAACGAAACAAAGGAAGTGACAAAACCACCAAAATACACCTAGAAATCTGACTACAGAGTTGAGGCTGCCAGAGAGGGAGGGGAGATGGGGTGGGAACAAAAGGGAGAGGAGGCCCACTCTTTTAGGGTAAAGCATGATGGGTGTTTTGCCGATGGTGTGGCATAGTGATGTCCATCTGAGGTGTGAACCCATTCCCCTAAATCATACACAGTGTTGAATACCAATGTTACCTCAATTGAGAGAGAAAGAGAGAGAGAGAGAGAGAGACAGAGAGAGACAAAGAAAGAGAGAAACCTATGCTCCACCTAGTTATTCCTCTATCTTCCTGAACTCTCGGTGACCACTGATCTTTTTATTGTCTCTGTAGTGCTGCCTTTCCCAGAAAGTTGTGTAGTAGGAACCATAGAGCGGGGAAGCCTTTTCAGATGGGCTTCTGCTATTTACAGCATGTATTTATGGTTCCTCCTCATCTCTTCGGGTGTGGTAGTTCATTTCTTTTGATCTCTGAATAACATTCCCCTGGATGGCTGAACCACAGTGCACTTATTCCTCTCCTGAAGACACCTCACTTCCAATATGGGGGAATTAAGAATAAAGTTGCTATAAGCATTCATCTGCAGTTTTTTTTGTGTGGACATAAGTTTTCAATTTAATTGGGTAAATAGCTGGCAGTGCGACTGCTGGATCATAAGGCAAGACTGTTCAGCTTGAAACAGCAAACACTGTCCTCCAAAGTGACGGTACCACTTTGCAATCCCTCCAGCAATGAAAGAGACTTCCCATTGCTCCGCATCCTTGCTAACATTTGGTGTTTGGATTTTCACTATTCTAATAGGTGCTTAGTGGCATGTCAATATTTTAATTTGTTCCCTAGTGAAATGCGACTGAGCTTTTTTTCCCTCCCATATGCTTATTTGCCATCTGGATGTCTTCTTTGGTGAAGTGTCTGTGGACACCTTTTGCCCATCTTTGAATTGGGTTGGTCATTGTTCAATGTGAAGAGATCTTTGAGTATTTTGGATATCAGTCCTTTATCAGATGTGTATTTTGCAAATACAAATTTCTGCTACTGCTGGCTGTTTCATTCATTGTCTTAATGAATTTCAGAGTACACGTTTTTAATTTAAATGAAGTCTCACTTTTCAACTCCTCCTTTCCTGGACTGAACTTTTGGTAACTAAAAGCTCATCACCAAAAACAGGGTCATAGAGATTGCCTCCCATGTTATCTTCTAGAGGTTTTTTAGTTTTGCATTTTACATTTAGGTCTATGATCAATTTTGAGTTCATTTTGTGTAAAGGGTGTAAGTTCTATCTCTAGAGTCATTCTGGGTGTTTTACCTTTCTAATTAAATCTTGCAATCAGTTTGTCAATAACAACAAAATATCCTATATATTTTCTTTCTTGGAGGAAGGAAAATTGAAGAACTTTTAACTTCATTTCTTAAAAGGTAACATATTTGGCAACACATTTCTTTTAATTTCTATTTGTTTGAGAATGTCTTTATCACTCCTTCACTTTTGATGGATAATTTCCCTAGATATAGAGAATATAGATAGAGTTATAGGTTGGTGTTTTCTTCAACACTTCCAACAATTGAAATATTTTATTCAATTCTCTTATTGCTTGCATGGTTTTCAATGAGAAATCTGATATAATTATTATGTTTATTTCTCTACAGATATTTTTTCCCCTTTGGATTCCTTCAAGATTTTAAAATTGTCTTTATCTTTTGTAGTATGTATATGATAGACCCTTAGGTATTTATCTTGTTCGGAATTCTCTAAGCTCCCTCAATTTCAGTTTAGTAACTATCATTAATTTTGGAAAAGTCTCCCCAAAGGACACAAAAACACTAATCCGAAAGGATACATGCACCCGTATGTTCATTGCGGCACTGTTCACAATAGCAAAGGTATGGAAGCAACCCAGATGTCCAAAAATAGATGATTGGATCAAGAAGATGTGGTACATATACATAATGGAATACTATTCAGCATTCAAAGAAGATAAACACATGCAATTTGCAGTGACATGGATGGAATTAGAGGGGATCATACTC
>PVIJ01009053.1:0-69451 GCA_004024925.1 Scalopus aquaticus | reverse complement strand
AACCTAGGATTATATCCCAAACCTGTAATTTTAATATAAGGCAAACATCAAGGTAAGGAAAAAATGCTAGCTAGCTCAATCCTGAAAAAAGTGTAAATGAAGAGACCGAGGAATATACTACAAATGCTAGAACAGTCAAAAAGTGCTAAGTCTCAAACAAAATAGATCCAAACATACACATGTTTAGACACAAACTGCTGAAAATTAATGAATAAAAAAGAATACTAAAAGTGAGAAAAAAGTAAAATTGAGGTATCATGTTACTCAATTTTAAATTACATTATAAAGCAACAGTAATTAAAACAGTATGGCATTGGACTAAAAATAGACAAATGTATCAATGGAGCAGAATGAAGAGCCCAGAAATAAATCTATACGTATTATGAAAGCTAATTGATGACAAGGGAACCATGACCATATAATGCAGAATGGAGAATCTCTTCAACAGATTTTATTGGGAGAACAGCACGTATAAAAATAATGAAACTGGTTTACTTTCTAATTCCGTTAAACAAATACAAAATGTAGACAAGATTTGGATTTAATATCTCAGACCATAAAACACATAGAAAGAAACATGACATATTCCATGATACCTTTAATAGAGATGTCTTTTGGAACGTGACACTAATGGCAATGGAAATGAAAGCAAAAATAAACAATTGGAACTATATCAAGATAAAAATGTTTTACACAGTCAAAGAAAATAGAAAACTTAAAAGAAGATATTTGCACATCACACACCTGTTAAGGGATTAATATCCAAGGTATATAAAGAACTCATTCAATTTAACAACAACAACAAAAAAAATTAAAACTGGGCATAATTCTAAAAGATACTTTTCCAAAGAGAATGTACAGATGGCCAAGGGACATATAAAAAGTGTTCATCGTCACTTCTCATTAGGGAAATGCAAATCAAAACCACAATGAGATATCATCTCACACCTGTGAGAGTGGGTTATATCAAAAGACTGCTTACAAGTGTTGGCAAGGATGTAGAGAAAGTGGAATCCTAATATATTGTTGGCAGGGGATGCAAATTATTACATCATTTTGGAATGCAGTTTGAACCCCCCTCTAAAATCTCAGAATAGAACTATCATATGACCCAGTAATCCCTCTTCTGGGTATCTATCCAAAGATTATATAATCATCATAGTTATGTACACCACAATGTTTATTACAGTTTTATTTACAAAAGTTAAGATATGGAAGCATTCTAAATGCCCGCTGATGGATGATTAAAGAAGATGTATTATACATACACAATGGGAAACTGTTCAACTATAAGAAAAGATGAAATGTTGCCATTTCCATAAGGAAATGAACTCAAGAAGTTTATGAGAAGTGAAATTAGTCAAAACATATAGACAAATATCAGTTACTTCACCTACATGTGCAATATAATAAAACATAAGCAGATAAACAGACAAAACACAAGAAAAATAAGTGAGTGGACATTGAAAACTGAAATGAAGTTACTAGAGGTGAAAAGGTTAGTAAGAGTGGAGGGGGTATTATGGATATAATGGGTGTAATGGATGTTGGTAGATATTTTTCTTTTTAATATTAAAATTTTTAGAGATTACAAGAAAATAATGCTGTCATTTTTTGAATATGCTATTTATTATATACATGTGGAGAATTAAAACACATATTTTCAGGATTTAAAGTAGCTCTGCTTTCATAAAATTAGTAGAGCCTACATATTAGAATGAACTTATCAACATTGCTTCATTATTTATTATATTCCTCCATTAAAAAGCCCAGATAGCCCTTGTGAGTTCAAGAATAGACAAATATATTAACTTTAATAGTCATGCAAAGGTTTAATGAGTGGGAAAAATACAGGAATTAATCTAGGTTTTATATTGAATAAAACTATATTAGTGAATATTTTACAATATGAAAAACATGCAATCTATAAAAATATATTTGGCAAATCAAGTAGAAGTTATTCTGTGGGTTCAAGACAAGTAATCACTTTTATTACTATACTTATGTACTATATATTTCCCAAGAGCTGAAATTATTGCACTATTTAATTGCTTGACAATTATTCTTGTTACATCAATTTTGTGGTTAAACTAATTATTTATATTATCAAAACAAATCAGCACTAGAGGCTAATTAAACTAGAGAAAACATCCTGCAATGTTCCCCAACTTACATATTAATAAGGTTTAGGTTAATATCAACTTCAAAAGAAATGAACATGTCCTTCAGATGACAGTTTTATAGATAGGACTTAGGAGTTTATATAGATTTTAAATTCTTATGAACATTACTACTTTGAGTAGTTAGGAATATTAGTATATAGTATATTATTGCAACTTGCAACATTAACATCTGGCCCACTGCTGAGCCACAATACTCTTAATACAATAGTTAATATGTAAAGTATATAAGGAAATTATGAATGTGAGCACTCATATTAGGTTACTTTTCATATTTAGAAGATAAATGGTTAAGAGTATATATTAAAACCTACTGAAAAAGGGAATTATTTAAATTGTTTTAAAATGTGTGGCTTCAAAACATTCTTCTTCACTAACATAATGGCCAGTTGTTTCATCTCAACTTTATTTCAGAGGTTAACCTATAGCTTAACCAATTTATAAGAAATGATTTTATTTTGTCTCACAAAGCCTTTAATATTACTTTTACCAAATACAAATAGTGTTCAAAATCACTATGAATATGAATCAATGATAAGTTACTGGCACAATAGTATATCTGAGAATAATATTTTCCATCTACTAAATTCTAGACATAACAAAAGTCTGATAAGAGTCTTGATTGTATTCTTTTTTTATACTTAGTCATCTTCACTGTCATTATTTTCTTTATGCCTCCTTTAAATCTCTTATGTATCAGCTTCAGTATATTATCTTTATTTCTGCTAGCTCTGCAGATGAAATTTTGAGGATACTTGGAATTATTAGGTCATATCATCTTTCTTTTCTGAGAATGAATATCCTCAACATATTTAACTAGTTTATGTCTCAGTGAATTTCACTCTCTAGGTGAAATAGATGAAATAAGGATGAAGAAAGATGTCCCATATTGTATGTTAAAGAAATATGGATTCTTGGACACAAAGGTAAGAACCTCATACTAGTTTAATGATTTAGCACACTGTTTTAAAATGCAGACAGAGAACATAAAGTTATTATTGAAGATATACCAATTTAATGTATGCTCTAAGTTACTTTACCAGGTTCCCTTAAACATCATGGTTAATTTCTGTAAGTGACCTCAAGCTCAGTGGACAAAGGATCTGTTTTTTACCATGTTTGCATGCATTTTGTATGCGTTTGTACTAATCCTTAATTAAAGATACTTTGCTTGCTTTCTTATATATTTTGTTTTGTGCTGCTATTAAATTTTACAAAACTACTCTTTGATTTTCACTCTCATCTCAATATCCTCGTCTTTTGCCTTATGTTACACAAGAGAAACACATGTTACACGCAGAAACTTAGAACTGAAATTAGATCTTGATAAGAAATATTTGAACACAATTACCTTATATTTTGTAAAAGAGATTATTAATGTAAAACCTACAAAGCTAAATATATTACCTCAAACATATGGACACTATGACAGACAGTAACAAAGACACTGCTTATCATTGTAGAGTATTTAATATGCTCTACATTTGTAGAAAAGTTTTCAAATCATTCCGAGGAATTCAAATTACTTCAAGGAGATTAGGATTATTTATAACAGTAAAAGAAGAAAATGCCACCATCATCACTGGTTTGAGTGTTTTGTGATAAGCACTACGGTCTAACCATTTCACATCAATTATCTAATTTTTGTTATTTTTGCAACAGTTCTTCAAGACAGGTCAATATTAAGATTTTTTTTAAAGATTTATTTATTCATGCATACAAACTGGGGGGTAGGCCAGAGGTGTGGGGTGGTGAGAGGATTCACCAGAGACAGAGTGGGGAGCAGAACAGGTGGATTGACTGAAACACACTGCTGATGGGAGCAACGGGCGAGACTGAAAAGGTCTGCTGTGCCATGTGGAAAGCTCCTTGGCTGGGTATTGAACTGGTGCTGCAGTGGTTCTGGATAGCTTCACAGTACTGCGATTTAATCCTCTGCGCCACCAGGGAGGCCCAATATTAAGATTTTTATAGAATTCTTAAATTTACACTGTGAGTCAGTATTTTATAATTGTAGTGATAGCTGCTGAATTGACTCTCACCTGGGAACTACCTAAAATACAGGTAGCCTCAATGAACTGACTATTTGTATCCAAATTATCCCCAGAATTTATATGCTAAAACTTAATATCCAATTGATAGTATTAGAAGGTGGGGCTGGGAAGGCGATTAGGTGATGAGGGTGGAGTTCTCCTGACTGGGATCAGTGCCCTTACAATAAAAGAGACCCCACAGAGCAACCAAGATGCTGCCTTGTGAGGTTATCATGAAAAGATAGCCATCTGTGAACCAGGAAACTTGATCTCAACAGACACTGAGTCAATCACTTTTTTGATCTTCGACTTCCTATCTCCCGAACTGTGAGAAGTACATTTCTGTTGCTTATTAATGAAATAGTTTATTGTATTTTTGCTCAAGTAGCCAGAATAGACTAAGACAGGCCCATCAAAGTATTTGAATGAGAATCTCTGACATTGTGGGGTGAATTGGGTGGCAGTGATATATTTTACAACCGAAATAATTGTCCTTGTGCCCAGGCTTAAAAACCACTGCCAAAAATCTTTGGATATGTAAGCCAAAGGTTTTAAAATACAATATCAGATTTTACTGAAATAAGTAAAAAATATATATTTAAGATCTGTGAAAGAAACAGGGCAGTGTTACATGTCAAACAATATTTTGGGGAAAGACTAGAGGAAATAGAGATTACTCTGTGTCGCCATGGTAATGAGATGAGTGTCACCTGCCTGGTAAGACTGAGCAGGAAAGAGAGGGAACATTATCTTGTGGGAGATCAATGTGGCCTGAGGAAAACAAAAGAACTAGAAGAAAGGGAATCATGTGAAGAGGAGGCAATTCAGTATTTAGAGACTATATAGCCACATTGGGTGCTAGTGCTACCATGTCGGGGAGCAGCACATACATAGATCAGACTTCTTGTGAGATGAGATTTCTTCTACACATGACCTGGCACAAGCAATGTCCTTTCTTACTACAAGACAGTGTGAACCTCCCCCTACATGCCCTATCGGGTCACTTTCCTTTTCAAGCTACAGGATGCACAGAAGTTCACTGACTCAGAAGATGGGACCTAAATGGGTAGTGGTTGTATAGGATGAAAGGTCCTCGTATCTGTATTTGGGTGGGAATAGATCCTGTGAAAACCAAGTCTATGACAGTACTGTTATGTTTTCTATAGAATTCTATGATTTCATAGAATTACATTCATAAACCATGCTTTGTACCTAAGATATGCAAAATTTCCCTTGCACTTGTAGAAATGTATAGCAGAACTCCTATGTTCAGAATTAACTATTAAAGTCATCTGTAATAAATATGAATTATAATGCATTACTGAAGATACTACTGAGAATACAATTCCTTTTTATAGTCTCTATAATGAAACTCATGTATCCTTTTATCTCTCTGTGTATATAATTAAATAAATATAATAAGTTTCAACTAATTGTTTAATAATTAGTAGGAAGCCAGTTATAAACACTTTAAATAATTTTAAGAAACATTTTAAATATCTATTTGGCACTATGTCTAATATATATATATATATATATATATATATATATATATATATATATGATCACTTTCTTTCCCTTACATTTGAAATTATTAATACACATGCCGATCTAAAATTCGATTGTTTTATCTTTGTTTCAGATAAGGTGTTTTGAACTATTCATTTAAATCTAACATCATTTCAGTCTTTTTTTCAGCACTTTCTTGTCTTCAGCACTATAGGATTAGAATAACTTTCTTTAAGTTTGTTATTTTGTCATGCCTTGTTAAATAACACCCTTTGTATTCATGTTCAGTTTTGCTCTTTTTGCTATTAGCTGATATTAGCAAATGTATCTTCTTTTACACCTTACCCAGAATGATTCAGTGTGTGATCCTGCAACCATGGTCACCACACACACGCACACACACAAATGCCTAGTCTCTTTCCAGCTATAGTCACTGTTTCAGGACCCTACAAAGAGACAAGGAGAATTGTCCAGGAACTCATTATTTAATTTAATCCATGAACTCACCAAAAGTAAGTCATCACCTTAAAGGGAACAGGAAACTTAGCTTTTCAAGGATAAATGATAAGTGGTGTAACTTGAGAATCTGTGATATAACTGATGAGTTTATCTACCTTCTCTCTCAGTCCATATTTGAAATTGTCCACATACATGGACAGTTAATCCATGAAAGAGGACTCAAAAACGTATGCTGGGACAAGGATAGCCTCTTCAACAAATGGTGTTGTGACAACTGGACAGTGACATGCAAAAGAATGAAACTAGAATACAGTCTCATACTACACACCAAAATCAACTCAAAATTGATCAAAGACTTGGATGTAAAACCTGAAACCGTAAAATCCACAGGGAAAAAATAAACATAGACAAAACATTTCATGATACAAATTTCAGTGATGCCTTTAGGGATTAGTACCCAACAGCAAGGAAAACGAAATGAGAACATAAACAGCTAGGACTACATCAAACTAAAAAGCTTCTGTACAGCTAAAGAAACTATAACTAAAACAAAAAGACACCCCACTGAATGGAAGGAAATATTTGCATGCCATACATCTGAAAAAGGGCTGATGTCTAAGACATACAAAGAACTCATAAAACTCTACCAAAAAAAAAACAAAACCAAATAACCCAATCAAAAAATGGGGAAAATAATTAAATAAACAATTCTTCAAAGAAGACATTAAACAGCCAGCAGGCACATGAAAAAAAAAGTTCAAAATCACTTATTATTAGAGAAATGCAAATCAGGACCACAATGAGATACCACCTTACACCTGTGAGAATGACTCATTTCAAAAAGACCATAAACAAGTGCTGGTGAAGATGTGGAGCAAAGGAAACCCTCCTGCACTGCTGGTGGGATGCAAATGGTCCTATATTTAGGAAAAGCAGCATGGAGGTATTTCAAAACATTAAACATGGATCTTCCATTAGGCCCAGGAATTCCACTCCTTGGTATCTATCAAAAAAAGTTCAAAACACTAATTCAAAAGGAAACTTGCACTCTCTTTTTTATTGCAGAGCTATTTACTATAGCTAAACTATGGAAATAACCTAAGTGCCCCAAAAGAGCTGAGTGTAGAAGGCATGGCACATGCATGCAATAGGATCTACTCAGTGATCAAAAAAAGATAAGCTTGTGCTACTTGTGGCAACATGGACAGTGCTTGAAAGGATAGGCTAAGTGAAATGTCAGAAGATGAAAGATAAATACCAAATGGTGTCACAAATATGTGGAATATAAAGTAACTAAATGAATAGACAAAGACAAGCTTAAAAACCAACCCTTGATAGCTAACTATAGAACTGAAGCAACAAGGGAGAAAGAGGTAAGAACAAAGCGCAATGGTCTATGGTGCTGGATTATGGGTGATCTGGTGGTGGGTGCACTACATTGGTAACACACTATGGGGTATTCCTATATTACCTCAATTAAAAAATAATAAATAAAATTCAATTTAAAAAGAGAGGAACTTTTAACATGACACCAAGACATTTTTATGTGATAATTGCCAAACTCCCTCTATTCAATAAACCCAGTAAAACTTTTCACTTCTAAGCAAGTATGAAAAAATTTACCTTTGATACACACATTTATACTTGTCCATGTTACCAATCAAATCTGAAGTAATAAGGACATATTTAAACATGCAAACTTATAAAAATGTCATCTTCCATTCCCTTTGTCGAGAAGCTGCTGCAGGATATACTGCATCAGAACAGTGGGTAAAATAAGAAAAAGGAAACAAGAGTTCAAGATACAGACCATCTAACACTTTGGAGAAGAAATGGGAATGCTTCTTAGAATTTTTTTTTTTTTGAGTTGATGAATACAATCTTAGGATGACAGTTCGGTAGCATGCCTAGATCACAAACACATACACATCAGGACAGAAAGAGCATACTCCAGGAAAGATATTTTTTAAAAAGTAACTATAGTGAAATTAAACTAAGATTATTTGATATGTTTGAAGATATTAAATGGAAATACCTATCTCTATATTAGAGATAGGTGGTAGAAATTTAAGGAAATAAATAAAAAATGAGACAAAGGAAGGAAAACTAAAATTTACCTAAAGAAGGAGAATTTACTATGACCATATTAATAAATCCTTAACTAATTATTTAAGTTTTAAATGAGACATGACTATATTGTAACGGTAGGAGGCACCAAGCAATTCAGGGTTTTTTGTTTTGTTTTGTTTTTTTGTTTTTTAAGATAACCACTGGTTTCCAGTCCAGCCCGTAAGAAGCTTGGAAACAGCCATTCCATCCTAACAAGTGAAAAACTGTACAAACTGAAAAATCAGCAACTCAACATTTATCAGAAGAGAGGGGACTCAGGGCAAACCGCTGCCTTCAAAATTGGAGACACAGAGAGTCAGATACAGAGATTCTCAATTTACCAGAGCAGAAATTCACAACCTAAAAAAAATGTATGTAGGAAAACCTGAACTTTAATTGACAAATTGCTGAAGGCTCAGCATGGACAAGTCTGAGGTAAAAACAAACAAACAAACAACTATAGGAGGACCTAGTGATGGGAAGCAGGGAATACGATTTTATGAATTTTAATTCTGGAATTCTACCAGATTCTCACAGTGAATATGAGAAAGCAAATCTGCTTCTGCTTCCTGCAGGGAATAGGGAAAAACATCAGAGTATTCTGTGCTTCTTAACAAGGTCAGCCCCCTAGGGAAATTAATTAACCAGAGCCTAACCTGTGGTGGTTTATAAGAGCCTGGCTCATCTGGGGAAAGCGAAAGAAGCAATGCTCGCTGGCTCTAGTTTTCCAAGTGAAGGAAGGGAAATCCAATTCCAGCCCCTGCAGCCACCCTGTCCCATGTATGAGAGTAGAACTGAACTGAAAAACACATGCGAAATTCCCACTCAAGAGAGACTTACTGAAGGACCGAAACCAAATCGTATGACTATAGACTATATCCCTTGCACCCCCATCTTATAACCACATTACCAAAGGATAATTTAGTTTCTTTTACTTAATATATTCGATATTATGCCTATCAAGAAAAATTACAAGGCATACTATAAGGCAAAAATATACATGTTGAAAAAGCAGAGCGAGTATCAAAACCAGACACAGATATGTCTAGAATGTTGGAATGAATAGACCAAGAATTTAAAACAATTATAATTAGTACACTGAAAGCTGTAGTGGATAAGTAGACAGCATGAAAGAAGAGATGGCGATGCAAGCACAAAATTAGAAAACAATTGATAGAATGTAGAAAAGAGATGAGCATATTTTTAAGGAGAAAATTTGAATTTGGTCTTGGAAAAAAATATGCAAGCCATAGTATTGGATATCAATTGCAGAATTCATAGAATTACACAAATATATCTATTGAAAGCATAAAACTGAATTTCTGAGTTTCTCAAAATTTCTCTCACCAAAATATGAGTAACATTCACAGTTGGACGTGAAGAATTTTTGGTAAAATTAGAATATGTTGAAACTCATAGTACAATAACATCCGCTGATATTTCTGGTGAGGTTGGATCTAAAGTATCAGGGGATCTCATTAGAAAAGATGCTTAGAAATATGGCTATATATGTCACTCTTGAATGATAAGTGCTCTTCAGTTATAAGGATAATGTTTGTATTAGTCATATGGATTTATGAATTGAGGAGCTACTTAGAAGCAGCTATTATTTCATTCAGACTCATATTTTGCTGTTTCATTCAGACTCATATTTTACATATGTGAAAAATAAAATTTGGGATTTCTGTTTAACTAGTTCAAGGTCTTAAAACGAAAAGTACGCTTATTTGGAAACTAGAATTAGTGACTGACTCTTAGAACCTCTTTTCACTATAGCAGTTTTTTCCTGTCACAGAAAGAACAGCTAGTTGGGTCTCCTGGTGGCGCAGTGGTTATGCTCTGCACCGTGGACCTGTTGGCAGGGTAGATGCAAGTTCGATGCCTGCCAGTGAGATTCCCCATGGTGCTGCAGACCTCTCCTGCCTCACCTGCTGCTCCCCTCATCAGTGTATTTCCGTCGATCTGCCTATTCTGCTCCCCACTCGGTCTCTGGTGAACCCTCTCGCCACCCCACGCCTCTGGCCTGTACCCCAGCTTGTATGCACAAATAAATAAATCTTTAAAAAAAAAAACAGCCAGTTTTTGTCAAACTGTTGCTCACAGAAATAGACAAAGAGCATAAAGAGCATGCTTTAAAGCTGTCTATCATTCATAGACTTGTAATATCTTTGAATAGACCTTATCTGGTATGCGTATTTGGCTTCATCTTGATATTGAGATATAGGAATTTTTCTATTTATTTTCAAGAAACATTTCAATAACATTTATTTTCTGAAATTGTCTCCTGTTGGTCACTTAGGTACATTTAGTTTTGCTCTCTAAAATCTACTGACATTTTTTGACAGTAGAAAAGAAAATTTCAATTTAATTTCAGTCATAAAATGTAACTGTTAATTCATCCCAGTCCAATGCTATTTAGGACAAAGGCTATTTCTCAGCGTTAACTCAAATACAAACTCTCCCACTCAAGTTTTTTGCCAGGTTGCCAGTTATATTAGAGAACACTATTTTCTTTGCTTATGCCCTCACTTATTTCTTAGAGGAACTGAGTTGCACAGGGCAATACCTCCTTCATGCTAATAGATTCAACTTTTCAAAGCATCATTACCTCTAGATGGCTATTTGAATATTTGAACTAAGAGGTGGTGAAATCTTGGCAATAATAACGGGGGTGGAGTGGGGGAGGACTGCTCTAAACGTCAGTAAAGGTCTGTCCTTTATGTTTTGGAGTTACCGTTGTTTCCAACTTTTTGAAAGTATTTTCTACTTGTCTTGTATTTCCATACGAATTGCTTAATTTTAAATTGTGGTAAAATACACATAGCAAGATTTACTTTTTAAATTAATTTTATTTCTGCAGATCAATGGCATTAAATGTACTCATAGTGCTATAAAACCTTCACCAACGTCCATCTCCAGAATATTTTCATTTTTCCAAATTGAAACTCTACTAAATGATAACTCCCCTTACTCTTCTCCCCCAGCCCCTGGCAAGGACCATTCTATTTTCTGACCCTATGAATTTGACTACTCTAGGTATTTCAAGTGAGTCAAACTGTACAATATTTTCCCTTTTGTGTTGGTTTTATTTCCATGAATGTATTATCTTGAAGTTTCATCTATGTCTTAGCACATGTCAGGAGTTCCTTCTTTAACATAGCTGAAAAAATAGTCCATTTCTGGATGGGTAATTTCCATCTTGTATCATCATTTAGTCTAATCAAGCTCCTTCAACATTTATATAGCACCAAGCTGCTAGTGGAGGAGTCTTTGAGCTTTTGTACATGAAAATACCTTTAAGTTACCTTTGTTTTTGAATGATGTTTGAAGAACATTTATTTCTGGGTTTTGAATTCTATTTCAGTAAGTTTTTTATGCCATTAATTTTAATGATGGTTTTCATTTTGGGGGCTTTGTTTGTCTTTATGAAAGGAATGAGACCATATTTATTATTGTTGTCAATTTAGGTAGTATGTTATCCCCTCTTGTCTATTTTCAAAATGTCCTTTGGTGGCTTTTAGTAGTTTGACTGTTGTGTTTGTGTGGTTTTGCTTTTGTTTTTCTTTACCTTGCTTGGTATTTGTTGTCATTCTTTTATCTGCAGGATGATTTTTTTTTTTTTTTTTTGCAAATTCGAACATATTTTTTCCTTTCTTTTCTGTGATTCCAGTGAAATACTTATGACTCACTTGATATTGTCCTCCAAGTTACTGTGTCTTTTAACTTTTTTCAAGTTCATTTTCATGTGTATCAGTTTCAATAATTTCTAATTTCCTATCTTAGATAACTGACAATATACTTAGAATATCACGTCTTCTCTTAATGTTATCCAATGCTTTTTTTAAAAAGGACATATTGTAGTTTTTCTTTTTTTTTCTTTTTCATAGTTATAATTTCTGTACTAATATTTTCCTTGTATTCAGTCATTCATTATATTTAGGCTTTTCTTGGTGTCTTCATTTATAACAGCAAATGAAGATATTGAAGCAACTAATATATCATCTGAATTTCTAATGATTTTTTTTCTTGCTTGGTTTTGAAACACATTTTCCTATTTCTTCAGTGATCTAGTAAATATTTTGTTGTACATTGTGGATATTGTATTCTTTAGAAACAGATATTTTGTGTTCCTTTAAAGTATTGAGAAGCACTTTAGAATTTAGAATATTCGAAAACAGTCTACACATACAGCGACCTAACATTCTCCACTCTTGTTCAATTTTTTAAATGTGTTACAAGAGTGAGATTTATTCTAGGATTATGGAAACTCTCCCACAAAGCCTTTCCTGAATTGTGTGTTTTTCCAGAATTTCAATGAAACTCTAGTTTGCTATACCTGCTGTGTTCTCCAGATGCTCAGTATTTTTCTAGGCAAAACTTTGCAGAATATTATCCAGGGCATTTATATCTCAATTTTTGGAAAAAGACATAAAGGTAGTCCCATGCAAAGTTCTAGAGCTTTTTCCTTCTGTTTCCTTCATGACCAATTCCTACCACCTCATCATTGTCAAATGTGAGGCAACCATGCTTTATTTAGACTCCACCTTTCTTTCCTGACCCTTGATCAGGAAAATTTCCCAGGCAGAAAACTGACACAATCCTGATATTCATCTTGTGTGTTTTTCACACTCTTATTCTATTTTTCAAGTTCTGAACACTGTTGCTTCAACTGTTTCATAGGTCTTTTTGTGGTTGACAGTAGAAAAGCTATTTGATAGCAACTCTTTTGTCATGGACAGAAGTGGAAATTATATATAATCAGTTTCCATTATCCTCTTTAGAAATTTTCCTTCCTTCTCTGAAACATCATACAAATTTGGCAGTTCAAAAAAAAAAAAAAAACTATATATAGCCTCTAAGAATAAGGTAGTCAATGGGAAAATTAAAAAAATTAAAAACTTCATAATAGAAAAAGTTTAGTTTCTTAGAGCTCTAACTTAAATTAATAGTGACTAAATGTGAAGTCAAAGCATAATAAAAACTACTAGTATTTCACAAGTTTATGCTAATTCTGATACAGTGGCCTGTGGCAATGTACAGTTTGTTGGTTGTTTTTACATTTTCAAAACTCCTAGCTACAAATACATTCTTTTTTCAACTATCTGCCAAGAGCATAAATAGTTGAGCTTTAAAATGACACCTAGCAATGTCTCTATTTGTCTGAATAAATGTCTGTATGTGATATGTTTATAACTGTTGCTACACTCCTTTTCTTCACCTGACAGTTATGTAGAGATACAGTATATCACTGCATAGGATTCAAAGAGTGTTCAACTCTGTGCAAAGGCAATGCTGCTTCAAAAATGTTTACAATTCGATCCTCTCTGCACCTATTGAATTTACTGTAACCAACATAACATGTTGCATTAAACTATATGACTGAATTAAATGTAAATATAAAGGTTTCAAAAAATGTAAGCTCGTGGGCTCAAACATAAATGTATTCATATCATCTAAACAAAATGCAGTGGCTAAATAATAAAAAAAAATCATGTGAATAAAGTAAAATATAAATGCAAGCAAATCACTATGTAGGGTTGAAAAACCACAAACCTATAATTGCACAATAGGTTAGATAACTCTTTTAAAAACTTTTTGTACAGGAAGCTAAAAATATGAATGCTCACTAGTTTCTAATTTGCATAAATATATTTTTTTTCTCTTTGAGAAGATTAATAATAATGTGGTCCTTGAAAACTTTCTCTAGAGACACTTCTTTCAGTATTGGTGATTTCATCCCCTCTAAGATCTAGCTCAGAATCTTCCAATTTATTAGAGGCTACATTTATATTAGTCAGGGAAAAGCTGCCAAAAAGCACACTGAAAAAAAAAAATTCATGTTCCAGGGGAAAGTATTTCACAATTGTTCCTTATTGCTCATGATTATCATTATTTAATAATAATACAAACCCTATTTCTACCAAACACTTTAATTAAAAGCAAACAGACTAAGATGAACAGGAAAACATGAACAAACATATATGAACACACTAGACATTTGTTTTGACATATGCCTTTTACGTGTTCCTTGCACTTTTTTCTTCAGTTATTTTTTTTCCTTTTGGCAACTGTCAGCTGATTTGAGTTTCATCCAGTCATTTCCAGACAAAAACTTCTGTTGTGAATATGAGTTCTACTTTCTTTTAGTTTTAGGTGGAAGAAAAAAACGAAATCAGAAATACATTCACGGGCCTCCCTGGTGGCACAGTGGTTAAGCACTCTGCTGTGGAGCTGTCAGCAGCAGTGAGGGATGTGAGTTCGATGCCCGGCCAGGGAGATTCCCAAATGGCTTGGCAGACCTCTCCTGCCTCGCCTGCTGCTCCCCTCAGCAGTGTATTTCCATCGATCTGCCTGTTCTGCTCCCCATTCTGTCTCTGGTGAACCCTCTCGCTACCCCATGCCTCTGGCCTGTACCCCAGCTTGTATGCATAAATAAACATAATTTTTTTTTAAAAGAAATATATTCATGTCAGTAAAAAATTGCAAAAGGCTTAGATATCTAATTGAATATGAATCAAATAAATATTGTGACACGTATGTGATGGAATATTATGAAGGCATTTAAATAATGTCTTCATAGTAAAGTCATCAACATGGCGGTGAATGGACACTAGTATCAACTCTCCTGAAAGAGAAGCCTCTTATAAAGAGACATCAGCCAAACCCAGAGAAGATCCAGAAACGCTGGATAAATCTAACACCCTTACGGGTGAGTAGGACCTGGAAAGAACCTAAAAAGACTGACTAAGGAGAAGAAAGAACTACCAGAACACCCCCGCCCCGCCCAGTGCAAAACCGGACCAGGAGACCAAGACGAGAGGCACCTGAGTAGACACAGAAAAAGAAAGGTGGGCAGAGACGTTTCCCTGGGCACTAAACTCGAGACTGACACCAGCAGACCCACCAGGTAGCAACAGAGCCCAGGAGAGGGCAGAGTGCACTGGGGAAGTTGGTGGGACACGGAACAAAGCCCCGGGCAGCTGTGGTGTGGCCCCTCCCCCCCCACCTCCATTAAAGAGCCAGCACTCTAGCTCCCCGCTGGAACAGAACTCTGAGGTAGTGGTCTACCCACTCCTTCAGTAACACTGGTAGTATATAACCACTGGAGGAACTGCGGGAAGGGGAAAAAAAAAAGCTCCCAGCTGCAGGTGCGGGAGAAACTCAGACAAAAGCAGCACACTGTAGGGACTCCCTGTCCCGCCTCTCACAAGAGAGGGAGAGCTGCCGAGAGAGCTCCACTGTGCCGCTCCACCCCTGAGAATTATCACGGGAGGGGATCAGCTTCATAACCCACAGATAAAGACCACAGGCTAGGCAGCCACGACTGCCTTCCAGGTGCGGGAGAGGTGCGGAACAAAAGCCACTCGCACCCTCCAGCCGTGCGCGCCCGCCATGGCTCAGCCACCACCCTACAGCCACACACTCCCCGTGCCTGCCGGCATCCTCCAGCTGCACGTGTGCCTACCTCTACACTGGCCGCTGCCTTTCAGCTGCACGCGCCCCGTGCCCGCTGGCACCCTCCAGCCGTGTGTGTCCCCACCCCGTGTGGCTGCCACACTCCAGCCGCACGCGCGCCTGCCCTGGCACAGCCGCTGCCCTCCAGCCATGTGCGCAAGCCCCGCACCACCTGCGCCTTCCAGGCGTGCGCGTGCCCCACGCTGCCTGCGCCCTCCAGCCGTGCACACCCCACGCCCGCTGGTGCCCTCCAGCCACGGGCACACCCGCCCCGCCGCGGCCGCCGCCTTTCAGCTGTGCGCACCCTGCGCCCTCCTGCGCCCTCCAGCCATGTGCGCCCACCCTGGCTTGGCCGCTGTCATTCAGCCATGCGCTCGCCCCGCGCCCGCTGGCGCCATCCAGAAGCGCGCCCGCCCGCCCCAGCACTGATACTGCCCTCCAGCCACGCGCGCGCCACGTCCCGCTAGTGCCCTCCAGCTGTGCACACTCTGCGCCTGCCGGCACCCTCCAGCCAGGATTCTTGGAACTGAGTGGAGATAGCCCTAGAAACAGCCCAACCACCACGACCCCCAGGGGCTTGGCTTAACAGGGCCAGAATCAGTTAGATCACCACTCCCCGACATCCAAGAAGGAGAACCCAAAGAGATGCCTGCCAACACCAGTGCCACAATCTCCCAACACTTACAACAAATCAGAAGACAAACAGGGAGAAGGAAAAATATAAACAACCAAGCAAGCCCTCAGGGAAAGGACACAGAACAAAAAGAAAATCAAGTACCAAAACCCATCAACAACGACATGGAATAACTTTTCTCTCTGTCAGATAAAGAATTTAGAATCATGATCAAGGAAATCATGATAAAGGAAAAGAAAGAAATGGAAAAAACAATGATCTGAAGAATGAAATCGAGACCCTAAAGAAGGAAAATAAGAGCTTAAAGGAAGAACTAAAGATCTCCGGGAACAGCGATAAAAGCAGAATCGATGAAATGGAAGACGGCATTAGCGATCTCGAAGATGCAAATATTAAAAGATCCAAAAGGGAAAAGGAAATTGAAGCATGAAGGGAAAAGAATGAAAAAACAATTCAAGATCTATCTGACACCATGAAAAAAGGAAACATAAGAGTAATAGGAATTCCAGAAGGAGAGGAGAGGGACCAAGGAGCAGAGAAACTATTTAAGGAGGTAACAGAAGAAAATTTCCCGAGTATGAAATTTTCAGGCATACAAGAAGCAAGAAGATCTCCAAATCACCATAATCCCAGACGACCCACACCTAGACATATAGTTAAACTCACACAAATACAGGACAAGGAAAAAATATTGAAGATGGCAAGGGGGAGGAAACAAATAAATTATAAAGGAAAACCAATCAGGATGACATCTAACTTCTCTGAAGAAACGATAAGGGCAAGGACAGAATGGAGAGACATATTCAACAAACTCCAAGACAATAAATTCCAACCTAGAATACTTTATCCCACAAAGCTCTCTTTCCCCTATGAAGAAAGGATAAGGATCTTCCCAGACAAACAAAAGCCAGTACAAGAAAGGAAATAATAAAAATCAAAGAAGAAATAAATGAAATGGAAATAAAAAAAAAAACAATACAGAAGATCAACGAAACCAAAAGCTGGTTCTTCAAAAAAATAAATGAAATAGAAAAACCTCTAGCAAGGCTCACAAAGAAAAAACGGGAGAACACACAAATAAACAGGATACGAAATGAAAGAGAAATTACAACGGACACAGCAGAAATAAAAAGAATAATCAGCGATTATTATAAACAGCTATATGGAAACAAGTTCAACAACTTAGAAGAAATGGATAAATTCCTGAAATTACGCAGCCACCCAAAAATAGGTAAAGAAGATATAGAACACCTAAACAGGCCAATCTCAAGCGACGAAATTGTAGCCATAATCAAAACCCTTCCCAAAAACAACAGTCCAGGACCAGACGGTTTCATAAACAAATTCTACCAAATGTTCAAAAACGAACTAATCCCTATATTACACAAACTCTTTCAAAAAATTGAGAAAGAAGGAGTACTACCAAACACATTCTATGAAGCAAATATTACTCTAATACCAAAACCAGACAAAGACAATACAAAAAAAAGAAAATTACAGACCAATCTCCCTAATGAATACTGATGCAAAAATATTTAATAAAATCTTGGCCAACAGGATCCAACAATGCATCCAAAAGATAATACACCACGACCAAGTGGGATTTATTCCAGGGACACAAGGATGGTTCAACATCCGAAAATCAATCAATGTAATCCAACACATCAACAAAGAGAAAAATAAAAACCATATGATCATATCAATAGATGCTGAGAAAGCATTCGACAAAGTGCAACATCCATTTATGATAAAGGCCCTTGAAATAGTTGGAATAGAAGGAACATTCCTTAACATAATAAAAGCCATATACGACAAACCCACAGCCAATATTAGCCTCAATGGCGAGAAGCTGAAAGCCTTTCCTCTAAAATCAGGAACAAGACAAGGATGTCCACTCTCACCATTGCTTTTCAATATAACACTTGAAGTCCTAGAGAGAGCAATAAGACAAGAGAAAGACATACAAGGAATCCAAATAGGGAAGGAAGAAATTAAACTGTCACTATTTGCAGACGTTATGATTATATACATAGAGAATCCAAAAAACTCCATAGAAAAACTACTCAAAACTATAGACCAATTCAATAACATAGCAGGATACAAAATCAATGCACAAAAATCAGTAGCCTTTCTATACGCAAACACTCAGTCTGAAGAAGAAGAAATTAAAAGAATTATCCCCTTCAAAATCGAAACCAAAAAAATCAAGTACCTGGGAATAAACCTAACAAAAGAGATAAAGGACTTATACAAAGAAAACTACAAAACGCTGTTAAAAGAAATAGAGGAAGACACAAAAAGATGGAAAGACATCCCCTGCTCATGGATTGGAAGAATCAACATCATCAAAATGGCCATCCTACCAAAAGCAATCTGCAGATTCAATGTGATCCCGATAAAAATCTCAATGACATTCTTCAAAGAAATAGAACGGATATTGAAGGAATTCATATGGAACCACAAAAAACCTCGAATAGCTAAAGTTCTCCTGACTAAAAAGAATATGAATGGAGGGATTACATTCCCTGATTTCAAACTATACTACAAAGCCATAATAATTAAAACAGCATGGTACTGGAGCAAAAACAGACACACAGACCAATGGAATCAAATAGAAAACCCAGAAATAAATACACATATTTATGGACAACCAATCTTCGACAAAGGAGCAAAGAATATGCAATGGAACAAGACTAGTTTGTTCAATAAATGGTGGTGGGAGAACTGGACTGCTACATGCAAAAAAATGAAGCTAGACCACTACCACACACCATGCACAAAAAATAACTCAAAATGGATAAAAGACCTGGATATAAGATCTCAAACCATAAAGGTTATAGAAGAAAATATAGGCAAAACTCTACATGGCATAGATCTGAGCAAAATCTTTAAAAGCACTTCCCCCATAGCGACAGAAGTGAAAGAAAAGATAAACAGCTGGGACTACATCAAACTAAAAAGCTTCTGTACAGCAAAAGAGACAATAATCAAAACAAACAGACACCCTACTAATTGGGAGAAGATCTTTGCACACAATACAACTGATAAAGGACTAATAACAAAAATCTACAAAGAGCTCACACAACTCAACAAAAACATAGTCAACAACCCAGTCAAAAAATGGGCAGAAGAGCTAAAAAAGATACTTCTCCAAAGAAGAAAAGAAAATGGCCAACAGGTATATGAAAAAATGTTCAACATCACTTATAATCAGGGAAATGCAAATGAAAACCACAATGAGATACTACCTCACGCCAGTGAGAATGGCACACATTAAAAAAAAACAGGTAACAACAAATGTTGGCGAGGATGTGGAGAAAAAGGAACTCTCCTACACTGCTGGTGGGAATGGAAATTGATCCAACCACTTTGGAAAGCTGTATGGTGTTTCCTCAAACTGCTAGAAATGGAACTCCCATTTGACCCGGCAATACCACTACTGGGAATCTACCCAAAGGACACAAAAACACTAATCCGAAAGGATACATGTACCCGCATGTTTATTGCAGCACTGTTCACAATAGCTAAGATATGGAAACAACCCAGATGCCCAATAATAGATGACTGGATCAAAAAGATGTGGTACATATACACAATGGAATACTATGCAGCATTCAAAAAAGACAAACATATGCAATTCACAGCAACATGGATGGATATAGAAGGGATCATGATCAGTGAAATAAGCCAGAAAGAAAGAGAAAATTATCAAGTGGTTTCACTTATAACAGGAATATAGGGGAGCCAAATAAAAAGAGACATTCAGCAGGGAAGGAGGGGAGGGGAAGGGCTCAAGAGGGGGGAAGAGGGGAGCATGGAGGTCTATGGTGATCGTTCCACGGGTGAACAGGTGGTGGGTAACTTTTGGGGACAACACAATAATGTAAAAGATATGAATAACAAAAATAAAAAAAAAATAATGTCTTCATAGACTATTTCATGGCACAGACATGTTTAATGGAAATAGAAGGCTGAATTTTATATTAGGAAAACATATTTATTGTAAAACATATACATATGCACACAAGAAACAAACTGGAATGAGTTTGTGTATTGGGAGGTAATCAGGCTTTTGAAGATTTTAATTTTCTTCTTTATTCTTCCATTTCTCATTTTTGCAATGAACATCCTATTTACAAATCAGTACAGAATTGCTTTAAAAGTTTTTAATCTTAATTTCTGCATCAATTTTGTTCTTACCAAATATCATCAGAAGACTAATCTTGATTATTATATTCAGTGAGTTGGAAAGGGGGTGTGAAGTTTCATGCACATTAGAATGCTAGCCTTGCATGACTTTTGCTTAAATTCAAGGGTGTCACATTTGATAAAATGTTAGCAGTAAAAAGAACATTAGAGATGCCCTAATTAAATCTCCATTTTTGCAGTAAGTGGCCATGCACTTTTTCCACATTAAGCTTTTCCATGAAAATGCGTTTCAAAATTGGCACATACTTGTATTTGTTTGGGAAACAAGAACAGAAATGTAGAATATAAAACGACTAATGGGCCAATATTCTTTACTCTAACAAGCATTTACATTTTTAAATGCGGCAGTAAACTGAATATTTATTAAGCATGAACACCTTATAAATGAACTATTCATGACAGTTTGATAATAGTTTCCAAGAGGAAAGAAATTTTTTCAAAGGAAGCTAAACTATAGAAAAATAAAACAAATATCATTTTCCACTGGATTATTAACATTTTGTTTTGCTTATTATGTTTTTCATTTGAGGTAATTAAGGTAAATAATTGTTTTCTATTAAGGCAAATGTTTTTCTGGGTTCATAGCTATCCCATATTTCATGGCCTGCTTTGCATTTACAGTGGGAACATGAAACTAGAAAAAGAAATGTGGGCTTCCAGGCCCAACTACAGACATTGCATAACAATGCCTTCATTTTTTTATCCTCAAAAAAGAGTTGTTGTAGGTCACACTTAATGATGATAAGGTTGCTAGGTGGAAGAATGCTCAATCCTTAAGCACTTTCCACACAAATGCTTACTAGGAGGGCTGTATCCTCAGGAACCTCCATACTGGACTTTGGGTGAATGAGAAATAGCACTTATTGCAGCAACTAGCATTGATAACATTGACTAACAAAAAAAGCAACACCTTAAATTAAGATACAGACATAACAAAAAGTAGAATATGTGACATTAGTTTAGTAGTGGTGCAGCAAATGGTAAGAAAATAAAGCAGATTGGCCAATTGTTGGCTACAATGAAAAGCCTTTCAAAAACTGTCACCTGCAGTAGCATGAAAATCAGTCTAAAACATACTGAGTTTGTGACTCTAAAGATGCTTGGAAAATAGGTGTTATTGTAGAAGTATGTACTATTGTTATTGATGGTTTTAGCAAAGTATTACAAGAAACAGATGAGCTTAGAAAGTAATTGGCAGGTTTAAAATAGAAATGAAAAGAAACAGAAAAGTTCAGAAAAATAAGTAAAAGATGATTTTTTAAAGGCATTCAACAACTAAGACTCAGTGGGATTTTTCAGCCGCACAGAGTAACTCAGATTTGTGTCAGAGATCAAATGAAGGGCGTGCTCTGCTCACCCAAGCTTGACAGCCTCAAGATTATCTGAGCAGCATGACAGCAAGGTGCAAAGAAATGACATATTTGAGAACAAAATCTGGTAGCATTGCCTACTTGTGCTTGAAACTGAATGGAAGCAAATAGTTTGTCAAGTTTTTAAAAGAATAATGTTGTCGAACAGTCACAAGATGATGTTAAGAGTCTTTAGTTCTGCAGTCCTTAAAAAAGAGCTTTTGGATACCCATATTTCCATGACCATGGGGCTGTGTATGTTGGACAGTCAAGAAAGTTACATTCTTCAAAACCCATTTTAGATGTGGCTATGGAGAATAAGAAGGAACAGGACAAAGTACTACTTTGTCAAAAAGGAGTTCTTTGTCTGAAAGATGATTAGGTCCAGTTGAGGCTATTTCATTTTAGTACGTGAAGTTAGACTTTATAATACCTGCCTAGCTATATCCTATAAATGCCATGGATCAAATACTTCTATGTGCCTCTTCTCCCATTTTCCAAATGAGATTTGTTGAGATTAACTTGTATTTTTAGTATGTGTGTACCAAAGATCTGGGGAGCAGAACACATAATTTTTTACTTTTCAGATTTCAGAATGATTGATATGGTAGTATAGGTGGTCCTGATGAAGACAACTGTCATCCTCCACAGATAGCAGAACATAACCAGATGCTACGGCTGGATGGTTTTGGCTTCTTTGTTTGGGGAAGTTGAGGCTATCGGAGAAACTATGGAAGGAATATTTATTTGGTGACTGCAGTAGCAGACTTTAAAAATTATACTGCTATAGACTTATCAAAACCATTTTTATTTTCTCCTGTGCACATAGTTAAAGTCACAACTTTCAGTCCCCATTTCAATGAGCTTGGAATCATGCGCATAGCATTTATTTTACATTGTATCATTGATTTAACCTTTTAGCTCTCATGGGGATTTCAGTTTTCTTTGGAAAAGTAGAGGTGGATTTTATTGATTTAAAGTAACATTGGTTTAAAATACTGTATATGATTCAGATGTATGCCACTGCTTAACAACCACCACAAAGTTACCCACAGTGCTCTACCATTGTCCACTGAGCCCCATCCCGTCTACTCTCCACCATCCCTCTCCTTCTCTGCTACCTTCAATTCTGCAGATTTCCAGGGTTTGCTTTAGTTTGGTTTTATCTGTTCCTTTGTTTTTTTCCTCCGCATATGCCACATGAGTGAAATTATCCAGCATTTGTCCTTTTCCTTCAGACTTCCCTTCATATAATGCCCTCCACTTCCATCTATGTTGTTGCAAATAGCGACATTTCATTTTCTTTTATTGCTGAGTAGTATTCCGTTATGTATATCTATCACATCTTCCTAATCTATTCATCTGTCATTTAGGGCACTTAGGTTATTTGTTCACAAAATCTCTTGCCTGATTGTCCACATTTACTCTCTAAGATAAACATGTAGGTATTACAAGATGGCATCACTGTACCTGGCATCACTGTTTGTGAGCAAGCTACTCAGGAAGGAAGGAGAAACAGATAAATTTAATTGTATCAAGGTCCTAAGAGGTTTGGATTTTTATTGTTGTTGCAGCAGTGACTGGATACGCACCTTTTAACAAAAATAATTCTATTTTCAACCCCAAATTAAATATCTTTTGAAAATACAAAATATATAGTTTATTTTATATGTGCAAGTATATAGTTTAGCTAGATAAATACAACTATTATTTTAACTTATGACACAATGGAAACTTGTTAATTTTTCCCCCAACAGTTATAATTTTTCCAGTTCTATTATTTAAAAAGAAAGAAAGAAAGAAAAAAAAAAACTCCTACTACTCCTTTTTTAGGAAAGAGACCAGGAGAGCTATTCCATTTAGCAAATACTGATTTTCACTGGGGTACTATTTTCTCCCTGCAACCCAAGGAACACAAAATAACATGGATTTTAGAGATGTGATTATAGGTGACTGTCTAGAAATAATTAATGATAACTTCTAGAGGAGCTGTCATAGGTACACATGATCTCTCTAAATTAATAAGCTTATATTGTCCTTATTGTTTTCCACAAAGACTGCTGTTCCATTCTATTTGACCTTAATTGGTATAATTGATAACAGTTAGAACTTGGCATGCCATTTTAATCACTTAGGTGCAGCTTTCCTGACAGAAGAAAATAAAATAGCTGCTGTAAGCTATCTATTATTAGTGGGGAGACAGAAAGGCAAAAGACAAGATTGTTATTTTAACCTGAGACTTTGGGGCTTCAGATCAAAACTGGCATTTAACGATTTTAAAGAGTTTATGTTAATCTTGAAACACTTAGTGAAAATTAGTTGGTGTAAAATTTAACATAAAGGAAATATGAGGAAAATTAGATGGGTACTATTTAGAGATCTACACAAAATTCAAGAAGAAGAGAACATTTGAAAATGTTCTAAATATTAGCGCAAACTTAGTAAACCTGATTTTATGACAAGCTACTGAACTGTGATTAGTTTAATTTTTAAAGACTGAAGATAATCCTTGTTATGTATCTAATTAGTTTTCACTGACTTAAATAGGTTGTTCAGTGTTCATGTGGACAGGGATAGGTAGTACTGAAAAGAAAAGAGATAATGATAATTTACTATATATTGCCATTTAATTATATAATTGACTATTCCAAAAAAAAATATCTTGTCTTTCTCTCACCTTTGTCACCATTCTTTGGTATGTTTCCCCTCACTTTTCTTGAATAATAAATAGAGAGGGAAAATTCACTTCAACAATATTACCTGAGGGTTTTTACCTTTGGTGATTAAAGTATATGTACTCTACGGTCCACTGAAGAAATCTGAATTCTGGGTTCTGTGGCATTTCCTATCTTTTGTTTATTTTTTATTTTTTAGCTTTAATTTTTTTGGAAAAAATCTGTCAAGCAGTCTTACTATCCACACCAAATATTTAACTACTGGGTCACTTTCCGTGATGATAAAGTTCAGTAACTAAGAGAGTCAGCACTCCATACCTGAATATTGTCCCCTTTGTTAATTCTTTTGCTCTAACTCCTAGTAACATGTCCCACCACATAGTGTTAACTATGCCGGGACAGACAGACACCCTGAGGAACACTCCAGGACGGAGGACATTTCTTGACCTTGGGGTTCCAGTCCCACCTCTCCCTTTATCTCTAATTCAAATCTCCTGTAGCTTTATCTATCATTTTCATTTTCTGTTAGCATACTTTTCTTCATAAATTCTTGTTTTTATCACTTTTCTATTTCAGATCTTTGCTTTAAATTTTTTCTCTTCCTGTCTAGCACCACATGCCTCTCTCATTGTACTCATTCTCCTCTGCCAGCAAACACGCACAGGGCTTGATTGTTCTGGAAAAACTTTGAGAAAAATAAAATTCTTTTATCCTCCGGTACTTTCTCTAAGGCAATTTTCTTTCAACCATTTCAACTTAGGGTTTCTTTCTTTCTTTATTTCCCCTAATATAGTTTTTTCCCCCTATATTTAGGGCTCTTTTTTTCCAGGCTTTTATAGGTTTTTCTTCCGCTTATCTACCAAAAGACAGAGTTGTCTTTTGAACATTTTCTTATCTATCTTAACATTTGTGTCCAGTTCTGCATACAGATGTACATTCTTTGATTCACAAATGTGTTTGAGTCTTGGTGTTACTATAATTACTAGTAATATAAGGCAAATAAACTCTAAGAAATATAGGTGGTAAAAGGCATAGGAAGGGAGACAAAAGTTATATTTTGTAAGGAAGGTCTACACTGAAGGAACAGATAAAGCAAAATTCCTAAAATGAACAAAAGCTTGTTCTATTCTATGGTGCAAAGAATCCTGATAGAGACTATTCATAGTGACAGAAAGTAAGAACAATGATGTCAGAGATTTAGATAGTAGCTTGCTCATGGAGGTTTCTTAGAACCCTGAAAATAATGTGGTCTGACTTTTCTAAGTATTTCTAGGTGTAATCTGAACTTACTTGCTGGAATGTGTTTCCAATGGTCTAGTGGCTCTTTCATTTGGAAAATATTTATATTAACTTCATCATTCAGAAACCAAACTATTCATCTTAACTGAGAAACATGATGCTTTACTTCTTCCCTATCATAGGGCATGGGAACCTGTTGCATTTGCCTATGCCAGCCTCTGAGTCTTCCATCATCTACTTCTATTTCTTGTTCACCCAGACTCCCTCACACCAAATAAACTGTGCTGTCAGCAATACTTCCTGGATATCATACATTTCTCACCTCCCTTATTCACACAACACCTGTCAAAAATCTTTAGTCATTCCCAAATTCCTCCATTGCCTTGCTCCCTTACAACTAAGCTATCACATTGATCATTTTGAAAACATGTTATGAACCCATCATAGATAACTATGTTGCTTAAATCCCTTTACTTCTTGCTATCCACGCCTTTATCTGCTTATTTCTCTGTGCCTTTATTTCAAAGATCTAGCTATTCTCAATTTATTAGAGTTCCCTGAAAGGTAACTTTTAAATAATGAATTCAATATATAACTATTTCTAATGAATAAATTAATATATTTATAACAATATAGAATATTAATATATTTTAATAATTATATAATAATAATAAATATTTAATGCATACATATAGTATATTTATATATATACAAATACTTTGTTACTAAACATGGACCTTTTGTTCTTTACAGATCATTTTCTAAAGTGGCAAAGATATTGCTTATCATTCTTATTTTGTAGCATTTCATAAAATAAGTCAAGAATTAAAATATTTTCTTATAAAGAAGTCAGAAGAAGACAAATTGAAATAATATATTTCAGTTTTCTCTGAAGAAGAAAATATTTCCCAAGTGAAGAAAAGTTAAATCTATAGTGAAAAACTTGACAGAAGTTATAACCCCAATGAAATGAAAAGATATCCACAGGGAGGCAAAATAATATTCTAATTTCACCATTAAATAGGTGATTTGGGCTTTTGAATATTTCACAATAACTTGTAGTTTTCAATATATAAGAATGATGCCATTAACTTGTGAATATTTAACAATTGTGATGATTATGTTTTAGAAAGTTTATTCTTGTATAAAAGAAAAAGTGGCAATGTATGTAGTTCAATCTTTGCAGCCATTAATTGTGATTTCCCACTGGTAAGATATATATGTGTACATATATACATATATATTTACATATAAACTATTATGGAGACTTTCAAATATGAATTTTATTTAGCATTTTATCCCATCTATATGCTGGCATTTTATTTAAACTGCATTTGATTCTATGCATGATACTGAAGGGAAAACTTCTGTAATCAAGTTATTGTCAGAGGGTTAAGAATCAAAAATGTGAGTGTAGACTCTTTCCAAATCACTGGCTGACTGGTAATGATGCATATAAAAGTGAGACTAAAGAGATTTCTACAGAAAATCACTCAGAATCAAGAAGGCTCAATTCTTAAAAGATAGATTGATCCTGATGCAATTAACAAATTTATTGCACTTTAGATTATGTACCCAACTCATGAGGTTTCTGTAAATGTAAAGTGGGCCTCCCTGGTAGTGCAAGGGGTTAAGTCTCAGCACTATGAAGCTATCTACAGCCACTACAGCATTCGTTCAAGCCCCAGACAGGGAGCTAAACCACATAGCACAGCAGACCTATCCTGCCTTGCCCGTTGCTTCCCTCAGCAGTGCAATTCAGTAGATCAGCCTGTTCTGCTGCCGACTCTGTCTCTGGCAAATCCTCGCATGGCCGCCCACCCCTGCTCTGGTCTACAACCCAGCACTTGTATGCACTAATAAATAAATCTGTAAAAAAAAAAAAAAAAAAAAAAATATATATATATATATATAACTCATCTTTGAGTAAAGAAAAATAAGTGGGATTTCTCACCCTATTTAAATATACTCTGAAGCCACATAAGTCAAACATTATTTACTAATATAAATAAATGAACAGAACAGAGTGAGATCATGTAAATATGAAAACATAATACAGAGAAATATAGCAGCAATGTCAATAGAGAAATGAATTTTCAGTATCTAAAATTTTAAGTAATGTTGAAAACTGTGGCATAGTTTGTGTGGAGAAAAATAAAAAGGTAAAGATAAATAAATGATATAAATGATAGTTTAGTAAATATATACAAGCATAAATACACATGTAAAACTAATGAAAATGAATCGTCATTATTTGAAGAGAAGCTTCATAGGACCCAAAAGTGGAAACAAACATGAAATATTAAAAACATTATTAAAACAATGATTTCTATTCAATGAGGGACAAAATTTTATGGAAACGTATTTACAGCACAAAAACAGGCAAGAAATTAATATTTAGAACATTGGACTGACTATCTTCAGTAAATGAAGCAGAAAAAGAGGATTCTAACAAAAATGTACAAAGGTTATAAATAAGAAATACACAGAATTAACTTAGAAGGCAAGCTCATTGATAATCAGGAAAAAAAGAAAGAAATTTCAATAGAATCGAATATTGCAAGGAAGTGAACAGATGGGGACTTTTATGCACTGTTAGTAGGTATGTGGTCTATTGAGATTTGGCTTCAAAGTGCAAAGCATAAAATCACTATGTTGTAGTTGACTTTCAGTGAGTGACAATTCACAGAAGTGAAAATACAATGGTTAACAACCATAAAATAGTCCACTTAATTAGTCATCAAAAATGAAAATACAATAGGGATATCATTTTTCTTTCATCAAATCATCAAACATTACAAAATAGGATAATATTCAATATTTGCAAGTGTTTGATCAGATGGCAACTTGTATATAGCATTAAACGTCATGCAAATTTGTTGCAACCTTCCTCAAAATGGCTTCACCTACAAGAAGCTTTCATATATTCCCAAGTATGATTGTTAATATTATGTGCCAATTTAGTGACCAGGAGTTAACCACATCAAACATTATTTTTGAGTATATCTGTGAAGGGTTTCCAGATGTGATTAGCATTTGAATTAGTACCTTCAGTAGATTGCTTTTGCAATGTGGGCAGGAGTCATTCAATTATTTGAGAACCTAAATAGAATAAAAAGCTGAGAAAGAGTGAGTTTACATTTTCACTTGCCTCTTGAATGATTTGGGACATTTCATTTAATCCCTCTTTGTTTAGACAGGGAGTTATAACTTTGACTCCCTTGACCTTCAAACCTTTGGGCTCAGATTGGTTTATACCACCAGCTTTCTTATGTTTCTAACCTGCAAGTAGCAGATAATAGTACTGGTTAGCCCCCATAATGGTTTAGTTAATTTTTCATTATATAGCTATGTATGATAGGTAAATTCACATGTATGGTAGATAAATTAGATAGCTATAGAGAAAGAAGGGGATAAGTAAAGATATAGATATATAGGTAGATATAGCTATAGGTAAATATGAATAGGTATAGATATAGATAATAGAAAGAGACAGATATCTTACAGGTTCTGTTACTCTTGAGAACACTGATGGAAACAATCAGGGTTATATCCTATACCCTAGGAAAAATATCTCTAATATTCTGTCATAAGAATGTAATCATAATATACATAAATGTATATTTCATAGTTTTATTTATTATAGTGATAACTGGGATATATCTAAAACTTTAACATCATGGTAGAGGGTTAGCAAAGCATAATTTATAACGCTCTGTCAGATGCAGTTATCAAAACTTGTTTTGATGAATTAAGAAAATATAACAAGTGGGGGAAAGTATTATGAGAAATACTATTGTATTGAAAAGAAGTAAGATAAAATATTAATAATGGTCATATATACACTCTGGAAATTAACCACTAGACTACAGCAAGATGCAAGGTTATTGTACTTTATGTTCTCTAAATGTTCAACATGTAGTCAATGCTTGATACATACTATTCTCTCAATAAGCAGTTGTTAAGATTATAAACTTAGATTTTAATTAATTTTTTCACACATTTATATGTAACTTTGAAATTTGTATGAAAGAGTGCATACACTGTTTTCATGACAATAATATAGAAATATTATTTTTAAAATACATCATCACAACTCCTTATAAGGTTTAGGAATAATGTGAAATCATTAGAAAATTTTTTTCTTTCTTCTGTAGGAAATAGGTGTAGAATCAGGGAATTTGCAGAGTATGCTGATTTTTGTCAGTAAAGTTCTTTCTGAAAATGTCTCTCCCTACTATGGGTAATTAATAATGTTAATCAAAATATAGATTTGGCGAGAGCTTTTTTATGCTTCAGTTTGGGTCATGGGGACAAATAATTTTTAAAACATTTTTAACTCCACTTCTTTGGTTTTGTCAGGAAATTTTATCCGTACTCTTTCTATGTTGAATTCGATTTTTATATTACAAAATACTTCCACAATTATGAACTTGACACACACAGGTTAACAAGTGAAATCACAAGAGAATTAATGTAAAAGTTTTCCAATTTATACCTAAACTGTTTTCTTATTAAATGTATTATACAATGATCTAAAATATATTTGCCTTGAGACAATAATGCCAAATTATATGTTCTACATTGCACTGCAATTACATAGAAAAGTATATTTTACTTCTCTGTTTGCAAATTCAGATGAAATTGTTTCAATATTTAGCATTATGTTTTTATTACCATTTACCTGACTAATAATTAATATGTCAAAAGATTAAATGGAAGAAGGGACTAGAAATATGCAAAGACTCTGTAGCAAAAATCAGTATTTAATAAACTTTGCATTTTAGGTAAAAAAAAATGAGTAAAGGATGAAATATGCCCTTTGCAGTAGATTTAACTCAAACTTTTCAATTTCAGGCTTGAATTTCAATTTGCTGAGCAAACTTTCTCTGTTTGGACATGTTTTCTTCTCTTCTGGCTCAGCTCCATTTTTACTGATGCCTAAAGGATTTGTGTGAGTTGGCTCACATTTACAAAGCACCCAGTGTGAAATGGCATTTTACTCCCTGTGCATTCAATTTTTTCTATTCTTTTTCTTTGTTGTTAGTCAGGAATTGACAGGAACTTCACACTACAATGCAAGTCATCAAGAATACCTATCACAGAAGAAAAACATACTTCATTCTATTAAAAAGTAAATTACAGTAGAAACTAGCTGTCTGCTGTTGACCACCAAGATATGGTCCTGACCTTTAAATACACACACACACACACACACACACGATACTCCACTATACCAAATTACGATAATGAAATTGAATATGACTATTCAAACCAGTTAACCACAAAATGATCAAAACCTCTCTCTCTGTATGTGTATACACACACACACACACACACACACACACACACGTATTTAGAAATGGAAGTGAGAAAGAGAAGGTTCTTTAGTAACAAGGACATATTTGAAGTGATTGTTTTATCCAAAGAAGTAATAGCACTACTGAGCAACTTCAAATTTCATATATAGTCAACTTGTCAACATTCTGTCACTGAAAAGCATTAGCTTGCATTTTGCAGTTTTAATTAGTATAACCTCCCATGAAGCAAAAGCCAGCTCTCTCTCCATGTCTCTCTATCTCTCTCTCTTTGACTTTTTGTGAAAACTCAGTATCACTTGCATTTCATGGACTGAATATAAAATAAGGCTGCACTGTATAACATTATCAAGTCAAGTAAGAGTAGACTTTCTCCATCCATGACATTGAGATCTCAGTAAAAATCTGAAACAAATGATATTTTAGGTACTTTCAGGCAAAAGCTGGAAATTTCAATTGGGAGAATACACACAAACACAGACACACACACACACAGAGGACATGGAAGAACTCACTACTCTATGTCCAAGACATGACAGAACTATTGTCTGTGAGAAAAACACTGATTTAGTAGATATAATTTTTGTATTACCTTTAAAAATACTATATATACACATTTTAGTGGCATAAAATTGAAACTGTTCTTCCAAATCAAGGAAAAAATTAAATATGTTACTATTGTTCCCTTGTTTTTTTTTTTTACAAATTCAATTTATTTTAATGATAATATTAGCTAGTGTGATCACTAACCACAGGTAGAAGCCATCTCCCTTAATGCCAAAATTTACCCAAAAGTCAACTGAAGAGCACATCCCCTCCTAAATAATAAAAAATAACAAAAGTCATTTTAACATTCTTTAAGTACCTACATTATACTAGGTAGTCACTGGCCATTTATATATAAAAGTTAGATGTGATGCTAAAATAGAGATGTTTACAGTATAAGGAGGGAGAACTGAGAGTAATCAAATCAATTCAAAACATGGGCTAACTGCTTTAAATGAAATATGTGTTGTTTGTTAACTGGACTCAGAGGACAGACACAAAATCTAATCTAGTGAGTATGGGTGGGAGTATTGAGGCACATTAACTCTCTTTAATTCTACTCCTTAGCCCTTTACATTTTATCAAGTGGTGTTGTAACATTAGGTCCTCATTAGTTCATTCATGCTCAGGGGCTTATTAACTGTGAGAAGTTTGACATACAGACCATCTCAAAGCATTACTGAAAGAAACAGATAATGTTAAACTGGCCTTTGTATCTCAGGAGTCTTGTAAGTACTTTTAAAGATAAGAATCATTTATCATGAGCTCATTTATTTTTAGCAGCACTGTTTCCAAGTTTTGAAAGTTTGTTGACCTTCACTCCTAAGTAGGAAAAATTATTTCCTTATGTACATTATCAACTTGCCTGGAAAACTGCTTCTTATTTTTTAGATTGTAGAAAATAAATTCCAAAATTCCAGTATAGCAGACTGTGATTATTATGAATTACAAATTAGTATCACTTCAGAATATACCATACATAATGGGTGATATGTTTCCCAATACAGATTTTTTTTTTTACATTTATATTTGTGTGTTCTCCCACCAAATGTATGACACAGTATTTGCATGGGTGTTTAATTTTTTTAACACATAATATCTTCTAATTTTATCTGTTTTCTACACTGATGGAGGTGTACAGCAGCACAGAATGAGTATAACATTCTGTTTTAAAGAATCTCCACTTTAATTAAAAAAAAATTATAAAATGCCATAGTACACTTGCTTAATTCTAATGTAACTTTCCATACAAAAGGTCCAATCAAGATTTTTGGTGTGCATATTATTGGTAGAATATCAGAATTGATAAAATATAATATTCATAAGAATATGTAGCAACAGGTGAAAAGTCATTTTCAACTCCTATCACTGAAGTGAAAATGACTTATGCTCTGTTATCATTGAAGTCTTTTATTAATCTCTTTTATTTGCTCATGAATATTTAGAATGAATCTATTATCTGAGTGAAATCTGTTTCATATCTCAACCCCAGTCACTCAGATTAACCTTTCTGGAATCTGTTTTGTTCCGGATGTAAGCACACAGAGATTGAAACTTTGTTTGAACAAAAGTATGTTTCTATACGTAGATTTTCTAAGACATTTTAAATAATTCTAAGTTTTCATAATTTGATTAAACAGTTGAAAATGAAAAAAAAAAACGTAAATAACCATTAGGAGAATCTTACTGTCTTAAGCTATATATTTTGTAGGAAATTGTCAATAAGACAGACACTCTTTTTTATTTGTATGTTTGCTTAGTTATTTTCCTAACATGTTCCATTTCTGCCTTAAAATGATTAGGTAACTTGTACACCAACACAACCAGTGATTTCAAAAGTTGATACACTTTTGCTACTTCTGGTTGAATTGTGAAATGGTAGTATGGGGAATGAAAGCTCCAAAAGACAAAGATTCTAAGAAGCAATGACAAGTTTTGCCTTGAGGAAAGGTATTGAGAACCTAAATCTTCCTTTACACTTTGTGTTTTTCTAAGGTTTTGCCACCATTTCATAGATTGAAGTTTAAAACATTTTTCTAATTTTCTTATTTGACTTTACTTCCATTTTTCCCCTTATATCTTTTGTCCAGGTATTCATTGTAATTCTTGAAATTTAATCACCGTTTTTGTGAAATTAATTTTGTTTTAATAAAATGAAATAAAAATGAAAGCAGGTGAAGGATAGAATTGAACTTTTAATGGTGAACTTAATGTAGTATAGATACATGTTGATTTTTAATCATGCAATCCTGAAACATAAAATGCTATAATGCAATGTCCAGTTTTAAAAACTAAAAGCAGGAGAACTTAGCTTTTGATTTAGACTTACATATCTGACTTTTAAAACAAATGTTCTAAGTTATTATTTATTATGTCAATATTTTACCCTTCCAGTCTCCAAACCTTGCTGTCCTCCTGAATTTTCTAATTGAAATACAAGACTTAAAATTTAATAGAATTACTTACACACATTTATAAATCTCTAAAGGAGACCATTAGCAGCATTGTGCCCATAGGAATAGATGGAATTGCTATCTTATGATAGAATTACATTTGTAATTCTATATACAAATGTAATTTGTATAATATTCTTATACAACTGGGATATAAAACAAACTTTTGTAGAGAAACCCTGGAGAATAGTTAAAGATATTTTTAAAAGATAAGTAAAAGTACTAGACTCCAGAGTAAAAAAAAAAAAAAAATGAGTTAAATTCTGGTCTCTGACTTCTGTTAATGATGCAACCTTAGATAAGCCTGACCCTCAGTTTCTGCATATTGTAAAGAAGGTGGTAATATTTTGTTTTTCTTCTTACACAGCATATTAGAAAAAATACGCTTGAGTTTATAAGCTGCCAAAAATCCATAGTTAATTAGTACATTTTTTACCTTTGGTATAATATATTAGATTTCAAAAGATTACATATGTAAGAATTTTGTGGTTTTCACTTGTTTTATTGCTTAAAAGCAATTCTCCCTCTCTCTTTCCATCTCTACACTGAAACAGCTCTGTCATGTTTCTTCTATCTACTAGAATAGAAGGTAGGTGTTGCAATAAAGATTGAATTTGTAATAGGTAAATAATTCAAAATGACACAAGGTGAGAGAGTTCTATTTCCTCACAGAATTTAAGTACTTCTAGCAGCTTTCACAACTTATTGATGCCAAACTTCCATTAGTCTAAAGTGAGAAGGAAGGGGAGTGACCTTGCTGCGACTACAACTTAGAAACCCAATCTTTGAATATATTATATTTTTAAAAAATAAGTTGTGTCCGCTCCCCTGAATTCTAGAGTTTATTTTTTGGTGATGCAGAATTTTATGCAGAATTATAAAAGGCCACTCTTTCGGTTGACTTGTTTTTTTTTTTCAATCAGTAATGTTGAACTTATGTGAAACAAGATGTTACTGGTTTTTGATACTTCATGGAAGAAAAATATGAATCCACTGAATCCAAATTATAAGAACCATCTCTATCTAACCATCATCTAAAACGCCTGCAACCTTGTAATCAGGGGAATGCAAATCAAAACCACAATGAGATACCACCTTACAACAGTGAGAATGGCACACTTAAAAAAATAGACAACAACAAATGTTGATGAGGATGTGGAGAAAAAGGAACTCTTCTACACTGCTGGTGGGAATGCAAACTGGTCAAACCACTATGGAAAGCTGTATGGCAGTTCCTCAAACTGCTAAAAATGGAGCTTCCATCCGACCCAGCAATACCACTTCTGGGACTCTACCCAAAGGACACAAAAACATTAATCCAAAATGATACATGCACCTCTGTGTTCATTGCAGCACTATTTACAATAGCTAAGATATGGAAACAACTCAGATGTCCAAAAATAGATGACTGAATCAAGAAGATGTGGTCCATGTACACAATGGAATACTACTCGACAACCAAAAAAGATAAACTCATGCAATTTGCAGCAACATGGATGGCGCTAGAAGGGATCATGCTCAACAAAATAAGCCAGAAAGAAAAAGAACAGAATGGTTTCACTCATAGGAGGAATATAGAGATCAGGAGGAGAAAATAACAACAATAAAACCAAAACAAAACTAGCAGGCAATCATAAATGAGAGACATTCAGCAAGGGATGGGGAGGATAAGGGTTCAAAATGGGGGAGAAAAGAGCAGAAGGGAATATGGTGATGGTTCATGGGTGAATTGGTGGTGGGTAACCCATGGGGAATACACAATAATGTAAAAGATATAAATAAAAAAAAATTAAACCCCTGCCCAATTACCCAAATTACAGTTGCTTCCACTCCAGCATGGGCCTGGACACAGGCCTGACAAGAGTTAGAGTTCGGCACATGAACTCTAGGGAAGAAATCATAGGACTTGACCAGATACCTGTTCATTCTGGAAGTATCCACATACCTGAGGGGTATGGCACAAAATTAGAAATAAAACATTCTGTGATAATTCACCTGAGACCATAGAAGAAAAGAGAAGTATTTTCCTTGAACAAGGAACTCCCTTGACTATAGTTCTGTATTTTCTTTCTCTCCAGGATTATGAAATTAATGTCGCTGGTCCTGCTTTCCAGATACTGGACTGCTGCTCACCTGCTCTTTTCTTTGTACCCACAAACTTCTCCTCTGCCTAAAATCTGCAATGTGAACCTAAAATGATCTGGAAAACCTAAGGGTTTACAAAATTTTAGTTAAGAGAAATAGCAGGCAATTCCTTTCAGAAGTTGCTATTACTCTATACCCCAGATCTGGAAAGTGTGAACAGCAAGTGTCTGCATAATCGCTAGCACATTTTTTTTTTTTTTTACAAACCTGCTTGCTCACTTTAGTTTCCTCACACATACGGTGTGTGTAAGGCAGAGCTGTGATGTATTCAAACCTCATTCAAGTTCTGTTTCTGCTACTTGCTATGTGGGTGACCTTGGGCAAATGACTTAACCTTGCCTAGCCAGTTTCACTCTTCTATAAACTGATTATAATGATGGCCTTCGAGTGTTTTTTAGGTCGAATGTTATAGGAAACAAATCATGGTATAATGGCTAATATATTGTGTAGACACATTCTATTGAAAAAAATCCATATACGATTTAGAGAATATTGTATATTTTTAATATCTTAATTTATACGTGGCAAACTGTCTTTAGGTGGAAGATTTGAGATGGCAAAGCTGCCTTTTAGTAGAAAGTCTTAAGTCAACTTAAGGACTTTGGAGCCCCTGAGGCCCTAGCCATGTATTCAGAATCTTTCATATGCCAAAAATTAGTTTTCAGATACTGAGAATTTCCTTGATTGTTTTGATAGGTGAGAGTACGATTCTGTATCAACCTATTCTGCATGCTTTAATAGTAATAGCCACTACTCTATTAAAACATGCAGAATAGATTAGTGTCTAGTGACTAGTGTCTGTGATAATCAACAATTAGCAAAAGCATGATCCTGGATATCTTTTATACTTTTATTATGCAGTAAACAATATAAGAGAAATTACAACATATTAAAGTTTATTAAACTTAAATTCCAAATAAGCCATAAATGCTTATTGGTGTTACATTAAATAGTCTCTGAGAAATTATGGTAAGTATTGACAAATGCAGTACCTAATATTTTCAGTCTTATAATGGTCACACAACTTAGGTCTGAGCTGTGCAAAAACAATTAGTACAGGACAATTTTATGCTTTATTGCATTAAAATGTCATGATCCTCTTTTCAAGATGATGAAATCAGTGCCTTTAGTCCTAAGTAATGACTATCCCATTTCCTAATAGACACAATGCTATTCAATTGATAATAGTGCAAGAGATACTCCTGCCAAAATTGCAGACAAGTAATGAGCAGAAAGCAACAAAACATCTCTAAAGGAGAGTTAACTAAAAGCAGAATGAAAAGCAGTTAACTAAGCAGTTTTCTCATGAACTTAAAAAAACAAAAACAGGAGAAATATTTTACTTTCTTATCAATTTGTAAAAACCTAAGTAATCAAAAGAGGTGAAAATTTAGTTGGAAAAATGGGAAAATAGTTTTGTTAATATAAGTTATTCAATATTTGCATGTGACTAGGTTCACTAAATTATTCCTAGACAAAGGAGTAATATGATAAGTTCAAATGACCAACATTGTTAGAAATAATCATTTCGTTGGTAATACTAGAAACAAAAGGTGAAACCTTATGATTTTCTAGAAACATTTCCCAAATGATTTACCGTATCAATGGAATGAGAGCTAGGACCATGAAATGGAATGCAGAAATGTGAAACAAGTTTAAATCACTGTTGAAATTGTAAGGACTAAAGTAGTCATTGGAATTAATTCCTCCTGAAGTAACTAAACAAATAACTCCTGCTTCAGTGAATTAAATCAAACCACATTAGCTCTAATTTAGGCCTATGTTCTTTTGTGCTATATCCAACAGAAATCAAGAAATAGTTCCTACATCTACTAATTCAAGAGAGTGATAACTCTCAACTTCCCAGAACTCTCTGACATCTTTTTCTCTTTGGGCCCTAGTCAGTCTTCACCTCCTTGTAGAGTTCATTAAAAGTTCAGTACAGGATAATGAAATCTGTCGGATGTTTAAAATAGCATAGAACAGAGTTACTAAAAAATAGGAAGATATAGAAGAGAGTGGGGTAAGAAAAAGTACAAGAAGTTCCATTGAAAAGTATAGGTAGAATCAATGAAAAAACCTGACTCTAAAACTATTTGATCTCTATTATGTGTTTGAATTCACAAACTACTCTAAAATTGGTCTAAATGAAAAAAAGGAACATTATAGTTTACATCTTGCATAAGATTAGATTGTGTACTAACTTCCAACAGCTATGATCAATCTATTTGCAAAGAATGGAAAATAAGTGAGGCTTCAGAAGAGTATTGGAATGTTATTAACCTTAACAAAGGAAAATGTAAATACTGATAACAGAAAACAGAAGCTTGAGTCAGAAGAGAAAGGGGAGCTGAAGGGGGAAGAAATATTTTAAAGAAAAAAGATAAACGAGAGCTTGAGGAAATAAAGGCAAATTTGTGGCTTAAAACAGAGCTATACATTTATGAGAAAGATATTAATTTTCATGAAGAAGGGTAAATGTTATCTATAAGATGATAAATAAGGATGGAGCATAAGCACTTTATTAGGGAATTTGAATATATCAGGAAAAGATAAGACAAGTTTAAGGCAGAGTGTTTTCTTCTACAAATGGGATTTAGAATGGGAAGAAAGTGTGCTTAGAATTGTAATTTTGATGTTGAGCAGATATAATGTAGATGATAAACAAAAACGTTTTTCTTTGAGGAATTTGGGAAATTTAGTCTGAGCAGTTAGAGTATAATTAGTCTACCAACTCTGGATGAAAATACAGAAGTCTTTTCTAATAAATGACTTTGGAATGAACCACTTCGTAAAAGAGTAAATTTATGCTGAGAATTAGAGGATACTTCACGTGTGAAAACATCCTAATCTGAGATTCTGGGGTTTAATGTGTCATTAGCAGAAAGATTTTCAGACACCAAAACCAAATTATTTTCTGAAATGTAATATTTCCCTGCATTTTACAAAAAGATCCCAACATTCTCTTCCTTCTCCATATACATCTTATGTTAAAGTGACTTCAGTTTTTGGAAACAAAATAACAAATTTAACAACTAGAGGCAACACAAAGGCCTGATATTAAATTTCCTTTGAAGATACTTTTGCTGAAAACCTCTTAAAGAAATAAAAGGAAAAAAAAAAGAAGCTAAAAGTAGTACATAAACAAATTATGAAGGAGAAATTGGCTTTGTGAGGATAGATTTATTTGGTTTAGCTTTCTCTGGGTAAAATAAAATATATAATACATTTTGTGAGGATTTTCTTATAGTCTATATTCAGTTCAAATTCACACCCCAGAGAATAAAATAATGTTCATTTTTCTGGTTAGCCTAAACCTTCTTTTTCAACACTTTTCACAGAAGAGGAATATTGGGATATCAATCTACACTGTTAACTTGATGAAGCAGCCATGATGAGGCAGGGAGAGCCATCTGTGCTCCTGAGGTCTGACAGTGTGAGAGTGCAAGCTAGAAGGGAGGATGCTCACACTAGTCAGCCCCTGTCATTTTTGGACAACTCAAATTGTAAAAAGCTTCCTCACATTAATATATAACCTTTCTTTAAAACATTATGGTGGGCCTCCCTGGTGGCGCAACGAGTTACTCTCAGCACTATGAAGCTATCCTGAAGCCACTGCAGCCCAAGCCAGGAAGCTTCCCACATGGTGCAGCAGACCTCTCTTGCCTCGCCTACTGTTCCCCTCAGCAGTGTATTTCAATCAGTCTGCCTGTTCTGCTCCCCACTCTGTCTCTGGTGAATCCTCTCACCACCTCACACCTCTGGCCTACACTGAAGCTCTTGCATGCATAAATAAATAAATAAACCTTTAAAAAAAATAGCGGCCTCCCTGGTGGCGCAACAGGTTAAGTGCAGCGCTATGAAATGATCAGCAACCACCGCATCACGAGTTCGATAATCCGCTGGGAGATTCCCACATGGCACAGCAGACCTCTCCTGTCTGGTCCGCTGCTCCCCTCAGCAGTGTACTTCAGTCGATCTGCCTGTTCTGCTCCCCACTCTGTCTGTGGTGAACCCTCTCGCCGCCACACTCCTCTGGACTGCACCCCAGCTTGTATGCATAAATAAATCAATCTTTAAAAATATGTTATGGTATTTTTCTACTGTGAACTTATTATAATAGTTGGATTAAATGAGTGCTTCCAAATCAAAGTCACCAACAATAAAAAATCTTGCCTAATTTATATTGCATTATATTATTATAACATATTTTCATTATCATATTATAATCATGGTATATTACATGTTGTTAAATTATCAGAATACCTTTCCTCTTAGCATCCACACACACCTTCCTGATGCAACACCTTCCTCCTAAGTAGCACAGAAGTCCACTGATAAATTCATTATTCGGAATCATGCCAAGTTCCTCTTATTAATCACTTTTAAGTTGCTGTGCTTTACCTCTTTCAACTGATGACAGTGCTAATTTTATCTTTGAACTTCACCTTTATGGTCTTGTGCATAGCCATAAAGTGTCAGTTAGTGATCAGACATGGTTTCCATGTCTGTGCTTTCCTGGCACTTCTCAGTTCGCCTTGGATTTCAACTTCAATCACCCAATCCCTGTTTTTCAAAATGCAACAAACACCTACTGCTCTTACAAAACTCAGGTTAAATGTTTTCTGCGAGGAAGCATTTTCTGACCCAGTGCGGATATAATTCACTACTCCTTTGTGCTCCTACTGAAGCCCACACAGATATCTATCAAGGAAGGAGTTATTACAACAGACCCCGATATGACCTTTCTATCTTTCACACACCACATCATTCTCCATGATGCCAGACCTATCTTACTTATTTCAGGTTGTATAATTTCTCTTTGTAACTCCATTCCATGGTTTATAGGATAAGATTCAAAGGATTTAACACACTGACAGTGGGATATGTCTCTTTGTTATTTAATTCCAGACAATTTTTTAGTTACATTTCCTATAGTCATTTCCCCATTAACTCTCTCTATAACTTGTAGTAAATTTATTGATATCACATATGGATCCTATACTCTCAAATTGCCCAAACAACCCACCAAATGTTTCCAGTTCCTCAGAGCTAGAAAATGATTCTTTAATGTCATTCAGATCTAAGCTCATATGCAATTCTTCAGAGAAGTATTTATTGTCTCTCCTATAAAATGGTTTTCTCTATCACTCAATTCCATGCTTTATATTCATTTAGCACTTCCTGCTGTCAAGAATGGTAATGTTTCTTTGCTTTTCTGGTTTCTTCCATTATAATATCTTGATTTAAAGATAGCAGGGATGATTTTCTTTCTTTCCTATCCCAACACTTAAAAGAGCACCCTTTCTTTTTGAGTGAGTGAATGACTGTTTATATAGGGAGTGAATGAACTTGTCGTTTACATAGGAGATACATTACTATGCCAGCATCTTTTGCTTCACATCAAGTGTCTGAAAATTAGAAGGGTCTCAATAGTTATTTCTCTCAAAAATTCCACTATTTTAAGATTTAATGAGCATTAAACTTTAAAATAAAACTATTCTAATTTACAAAAAGAAACTTCAATTCCCATAAAGTAGTAATATAACCACAATATACTGCATGAATTAGCTTTATGGATCTCTATATTGCATGGTCATTATTGTTTTTTATCCTATGGAATATTATAATTTTCAATTTATAATTCCTTCCCAAAAGAAAGCAGAATCAACATCTACAGCTCTATTCTGGGAAGCTTTGACCCAACTCACCTTCTTGCCACTACAATATCTCCTGCATACCTTCCAAATCCACTTAGTTTTGTGTCTCAGAACCCCACAAAACACATTCTCATACATTATCTCTTGTCATTTTTGCAAACCCAAGAATGTGCTCACATAGAATTACAGGACACACATACAGGACTCACATAGAATACATTTTTAAGACTACAAAGTTGTAGTAGCATGAGATAGGGTACTTTAGATTCAGACTATTAATATATCTGTTTCAAATTATAGTAATGTCTGCTTTATGTTCTGTGTACATAGTCAATTATTTTTTCTAGGAAAGGACAAGAAAGTTAATTCCAGATTTTATTCATTGTTCAAATAATCATATATAAGGTTATAAACTTATCACAAATATTGTTTATTGGTTTTGCATCAGAGCTTAAAATGTTATCATAATATTCAACAACATATGAAGTTCCAAGGGTAATATAATTTTAGATGGATTTGAAAAAACTTAAATTCCACATAAATATTCTTGAGGAAGTTGTCTTTTATGTTGACTATCTATACAATACCATTTAGTCATATATACCTCCTGGCAAGTAAATAAAAAGAAGGATTTGTAGAATTTATAAATGCTTCAGTAAAATCATGAGTAAAACACATGCTATTTTGAAACTTCAAAAAGACTAAGATAAATATTTAGAAAAATATTTAAATAAATGGGAAATTCACTTTCCTCCTTTCAATACCAAACTTCCAAATTTGTATGTGTAATTATAGATATAGATGTAAGTAAACAGTGATAGCAAGAGAAGATGATAGTTTTCAATTGCTTTCAATAAATAAATTTATTTAAGGAAAAGTACCTTACACAGTTCTTAATAAATATACCCTTCTTCACATCTGTTCTCTCCATTCCTCCTATATTCAGTGTCACTCACTCCTTTTTTGATAGGATTAGAGCAAAAGGGAGCCTAATAAAATTACATAATATTCAGTCTTTTTCTCAGCCAATTTCATCTTCATGTAAACCCCTATTGTATTTATTTAATTCCCTAGTACATTCATTTAAATCCTTAGTACACTCATTTAATCCCTGGTACATCCATTTAAATCCCCACTAGTCTGTTTTTAACCTCAGATTATTAATTCTGCAAAAGTACACTTTTATTTTATTTTACTTTCACAATTCTAATAGGTTATAATATCTCTCCAAAGTTCAAATCAAATCATAATTCCTATTTTTATGGTATACATCTGTTAATGGAGGAGATAAATAAAAAACAAAAGAATAATGTAATATACAATATTAGGAAATGTTATATGCTATAAAAAAACAGAACAAGTTAAGGGGATCAAAAGTGGGAGGATCTGATAAATGTTAGTAGGATGATCAGGACAGTTTTCATTGTCATTTAGGCAGAGATTTTAAATATTTAAGAAAGTTAGCTGGCCTCCCTGGTGGCGCAGCAGTTAAGCACTGTGCTGTGGAGCTGTTGGCAGTGGCGACGCGAGTTCGACACCCGGCCGGGGAGACTCCCACATGGCGTGGCAGACCTCTCCTGCCTCGCCCGCTGCTCCCCTCAGCAGTGGATTTCTGCTAATCTGCCTGTTCTGCTCCCCACTCTGTGTCTAGTGAGTCCTCTCGCCGCCCCACGCCTCTGGCCTGTACCCTAGCTTGTATGCATAAATAAATAAATCTTTAAAAAAAAAAAAGAAAGAAAGTTAGCTATTAGAATATCTAAGTACTTTGAATCCAGACAGAGGGACCTTATTGAAACAACTTTAAGGTCTCAATAGATAGAAACTTGTATATAGCATTATTAGTTTCCACTGCTGCTGCAACAAGTTACTGCAATTTTAGTTTATTATATATAGATGTATTATCTTACCGTCTGGAGACTATAACTCCAAAATAAATTTCACTGGATTGAAATAATTGTGTCATCTGAAATTCAGTCTCGTTAATGTTTCTAGGGGTATATCTGTTTCCTTGTTTTTTCCAGCTTTTAGAGCTGAATTCCTTGTATTCCTTGGCTTATGGCCTCTTCCAAGTTAACAACATAGATCTTACTTCAGTTTTCACACTATCTTCTTTATCTTTTGCTAAACCTTCCTCTTAAAAGTACAATTGTTTTTAAATGTAGGGACCACTCAAACAATGAACTTCCATGTCAAGAGGCTTAATATTGTCTCACCCATACAGTCCATTTTGCCCAACAACGTGACACAGATTCCAGGGATGAGACCTGGATATCTGTGAAGCTCATTCCAGCCTAGCACAAGAGCATGAGCACCAGAAATGTTAATGAGCAATGATGGTCAAAATTAATCAAAAGCATGGAAAAAAATTTATTACAAAATCTTAATAGATGTCATTATTATATTAAAGTTCTGAGACAATAAAAATTCAGATACATTTCTGAAAGATTCGTGTGTATATGTGTGTGTAATAACCATAATAAGCCAAAGTCTATGTATTTATTAGAAAAATAATTTCTCCATTATGCTTTATAAATCCGAAATTGTGTATGTGTGTATTTCTAGCTTCAAATATTCAAAAAATTTTCAAAGCCTAAAATATAGCATTTCAATGAGCTTCTAATATTTTTCTTTAGTAACTATACTTATTTTTTTTAAGATTTATTTATTTATGCATACAAGCTGGGGTACAGGCCGGAGGCATAGGGTGGTGAGAGGGTTCACCAGAGACAGAGTGGGGAGCAGCACAGGCAGATCGACGGAAATCCACTGCTGAGGAGAGCAGCGGGCGAGGCAGGAGAGGTCTGCTGTGCCATGTGGGAATCTCCCTGGCTGGGTGTTGAACTCGCATTGCCGCTGCTGACTGCTCCACAGAGCAGCTCTTAACCGCTGTGCCACCAGGGAGGCCCAGTAACTATACTTATTTAATTCGCTTAAGTTCAAAAAATTTTAGAATTGCATATTAACAATACTTGTGAAGGATTGTTGAAGTACAGTGTCACACATCATGTGCCCACACATCATGTATGTGGCACAAATTCATATTTTCCCACTACACCCAGGGGATAAATTCTTAAAATTAAAACGAGTCATTACAGTTCTGAGCCATAAAACATGGTAAAAGTCCCTTTGTTTAAATTGTTTAAGTTGTCTTTGCCTAAGACTTTCAATAGGAAGAGCCAAGCTCTTTAGGCATTACCACCTCTCTTCTCATTCCATGTTTTCATTAGGCTGAGAAGAATCTAGCTGTTTCCAATTATAAGGAATACTGGGATGAGAAGATCAATAATTCATTTAATATTTACGTGCCTTTGTTATTTTTTGTATGACATTTTACAACTTTCAGAAAGTATTATCTGACATATGCAAATAAAACAGATAGATGAATATACAATCATATAAAAGACAATTCCAAATGTTTCCTTTCTGGTGCGATTTATTGAGAGAATAATAAAAGAGAAGGAAATTCATGGTAATTGAAAAGGTATAAAAGTGGAGTAGTGGAACAAAATTTTAGTATCCACTATTTTTATTTTTGTAATATATTGAGAAGCAGTATAAACAAAAGTTTATCAGAGAGGAATAGAATGGCCCAATATCTATATTATTTTAGAGGTTGAAGTACTAAATTAACAGAGGTGAAACATTACTTTCCATCGTCCTTCATCTTTGTCTTTGGAGATTTTTCAGGTACAAATGCTAAGTATGTATTTGAATGTATACAATGTTTAATTTCTTATGAAATTCTTTACTAATAAAAAGGACTAAGAATAAAAATTGGACTTCAATTAGATTTATTCTTTGGTTGATTTACCATTGGAAGCAGAATTTCTTTCCTTTAAATTGAATACAGTAATGTATATCAAGCCTATTGTCAAAAACTCATTATCTTTTTGTAACTGACAAGTTAAATCTCCATTCCATTCTTAAAAATAAAATATTTTTTTTCTCCTACATGTAGTTACATATTAACCCTTAAGTTAGCTAGCTATCTCACAAATTTCTGCAGATTCTCATGGGTAGGAAAAGAGTAGCTGACACCTCTTTTGATCCACTCACCTACAAAGAAAACTCTTGTTATATTGGATCTGCAGCCACAAGTGCACTCGGTTTCCTCACAGTATTGTTTCTGCTACATAGTCCAAATCATTAAATCTCTTCCTTCCTTTATGTATGTTTTGGTTATTTGATTAAAATTTATTTCGCATTTATTTCGTTTTCTTTGACTTACATACACATAAACATATATAGGGCTGCAAACATTGTCTTTTTGTTCTTGATTGCTTTCAGTTGTCTATTTTATTACAGACGTGATTTAAACCAAGGAGCAAATAAGCTTATTTCAAATATGACACCTCATTATGTGTGATTTCTAAAGGGAAAAGTATATGAACAACAAAATAATTGCACCATTTATAAAGTTCTAATTTTGTATTAGGAGGTAAGACTGTAAGAATATAAATATTTTTGCAACAAATCCATAAGGAAACAAGCGTTCTTTCTGCCTGTGTAAAGCAAATTAGAAAAATAGTCAATATTTCTTTTTCAGAAACATTAGCTCTCTGCCCCAGATTTATGTCTAGATGTTTACTAGTATCATTCTCAAGAGATGTGGCTTATTAGAGCCACTTGGATTGAAGTTTTAGAAATCTAATAACAATTGTTTGTTTTTCCCAAAGAACCACTTTCTAATGATTATTATTCAGCCCTGCAGTATTAAAATGACATGTTCAGTTGTAGATGAGAGTTTTAAAAATTATTTCAGCTATTCTCATACTTGTTATAGAGTAAATGTCAATTTTTCTGACCTATAGTAGATGCTTAGAAGCAAATCAATTGTTTTAATATAAATGTTGCCTACTTCACTGATGCTTCACACAAGCATGAATAACAATTTGAAGCTACTAGATCAATACTATGCATGTATATTTGCAGTAGATAGACGTTCAAACATTGACTTGAATTTTGTTGATAACTTACATTCGATTATCTCTAATATAATTTAGTTCACAGTAATTGTTAATACAGAGGATTATAAAAGGTTATTTTTTCTCTATGAAACCATATATTGACTCTCTTCTATGTCTTTTCATATGAAGTTCTCATTAATCATTACATACCCCAGTGACAGATAAAATAATTAAATTTTTATTTATATTTTAAATAGTTTTGTGATGCATGCTGAAATAAAATCCTTAAACAAATTAACATACAAATGTAAGCTAGAATAGTGGCAAAGTGTTTCAGTTCTAATTCTACAATTCAGTAGGATTGTGGTTCAATCCTAATTTCACTAGTTGGTCCTGGTTATGGACAACACCAAACCCCTCTATAGCACTGTGCATTTGTAAAATATGTGATTTGAAAAGATCTAATAGAGATACTGTATTAAAAACCATAATATAAGGGCCTGATAAAGTGTTTTCAATGTAGTCACATTTATTCCATTACCATCAAGGGGGTTACATCCTTATTGTCAGAATGGTGTGGTGAGCATCACACAGGCTCTGAAATTAGAAAGCCTATATTGATTCTGCTAATTGTATGATTTTGAACAATTTATATTGCATATTTTATTCTGCTTATTATCTATAAAACGAGGATCATATTCTGCTTAAGTAACAATGTTAGAGAATTAAATGAGATAAGCCTTTTCATAGTCTGAGACACCTTTTCGCAGTAATTGGTCATTAAATATTAGTTTTAGTCTCCACCCAGCCACTCAGAAAAGAATCATATCATCTAAATCCATTAGACTTTGTCATAAAATGTTAAAACTTGCCCTACAGAAAAGGCAGACAAAATTACTAAAGAGCAAATATTTTTATTTTATAAATGAGTGTGCCTCATATTTTATGTCATGGAGGGAAATTTGTATTATACTTGCAGAAGAAAAATATTCAATCATTAAAAAAATCAAGAAAACCATTGAACTTTTGTATCTTTGGAAACATTCAAATATTATACTAGTTTCACTACTTGAAATAAACATTGTTAAATCAATCTGAACAACGAGAAAATGAAAGCAGTTCTAGAAATGAAAGCCAAAATCTTAACTCACAAATACTTTCTAAATGAGGCTGAACTCAACCTCCCCAAAATTACAAAAATAAGGTAGTAAAGTAGTTAAGGAAGCTGATATCTGCAAGTTAAAATTTTGATGTCAGGAAGATTTTTATATGACTACCTCAAATATCAGAACATTAGTCAGCAGCTCAGGTTTCCTTTCTTAAAATTTTCCTCAAAATATCTAGGACCGTGCCATTAAAATGATTATCATCAGTTATGAAATTACACTGTTACAAATATGCAAGAATAAATGCAGAGACTGTAAAATATGCTTTTATAATTACTTTACTATCATTGTAATAAAACATAATATCATATTGATGCTACCTAAAAGACATCAGGATGTCCCATATTGAAAACTGTCTGCAAAATGTTGTCACTATGGATATGCAAGGATTAGAAAGTCTGTCTCAAGTGAAGGACATGGGTCTTTTTCTACTAGTTCTCTATGTACTTCCTGCTCTGATTAGTTTGTTGAGCTTGTAGATCGTTTTACTCTTAGCCATTTATTGATTTAGGGCATAGTGCTATGCTAGGGAGAGTGAGACAGACTGAAAAGAGGAATTTTCCACCAGATTTTTAACATCCAAACATGGATAATGTTTGGATCTACTTTTTGTTTGAGTGATAATATTTTCAAAAGCACCATCCTTGTAACAGGAAGACCATTCTGGAAGCTTGCATATATTTGTGCTGCAGGCTATTCTGGTAGATGGTTCAACTTCTTTCAAAATTCTTGATATTTATCTCTGCTAACCATGCACAGTTCTTTTGAAACTTAAAGACTTAAGAGAGCTACTAAAATACCATAAGACACTCATGCATAACACTTCAAAGAATGCAGCTGGCATGATCATTAAATGCTAAGATTCAGAAAAGTGAAGCTGAATTTGAAACCATCATCAGAGAAGTCCTCAAAGATGTTAGCTTTCTCTGAAGATGTTTTTTATATTTTAATTAAGAAATTTCTAGATACAATTTTATGGCATTACAGTATTCCTGACATTTCTTTGAAACTTAAAGGAGAAGAAAAATATGTGCACATTTACATATATTTTGAAATGGGCTGCCATACCAACATATTCTAATACAATAAATGATGCATTTTTAAATTTATCTCCAGATAATAAAGCTAATTATGCTATAAAGGACTTAAAAAGACAGTCATATAATAAAGCACTGCAAACCTTGAATTTTACATTTGAAAGCCTATTTATTTGAAGTTACTAGTCATTAGTATTATCATTACATTATCCAAAGGTGCTACATGTTTATATTTAACATAAAATATTCTACTGTTCCTTTTAATATTCATTGTATCAATTTATTTTATATCTCTATACATATCCTTGCTTATTACTGGACTAAATCAATACTTTTATATCTACCTCTATTTACATATGTACATGTATGTATGGAACGAATATCTGAGGTGAGAAAAGAATAGAAAACTTTTAATTAGGATTTAAGTAAAAGTTGTTTGCATCTGGGTATATTCTTGTATCCTTGTATTTTTATGATTTTGTAAACCTTTAAATAAGGCAGTAAGAATTAGTTCAATTAATGGATGTTACAGAGGCAACCAGGATCATTTTTTGAGCATTGTTCTTCAAATATTTTGCACTTTTTGTTTTATTCATAAAAGCAACAGTCACTCTTCCTTTCCCCATCATCTCCCCTTAGCCTGCAACCACTTTCAACTGTGTAGTTGCTTTCTCAATGCATTTGCTCTATTGACTAGGCACTAAGACAGCAAAGAGTTTAGCTTTCTCTTCTTCCCACCTTTACAGTATGCACACAATCTTCCTACAATTCTTTCCTCCATATTTAATTTTATTATGAAATAGACTAAACAAAACCTAAATTTTGACTATGCTAATATTATCTGTGACACAGTTAAGCACTCTATGATAATTAGCTTATGTATTTTAAGTCATTCAACTTTGCCAGGAGTAAATTTGCTTGGACTTCTTAAAGTTATTTATTCATTCTCAAACTCTCTACCAGTTGTCTGAATCTCCTCTCAAAATAATCACACACCATAGGTATGCTATCAACTTCCTTTTGGGGGAGAATTTTTCTAATGTGTTCAAAACTGGCTTGCCACATGTCTGTCATACAGCTCTTGTCCTGACTCCCCTACACTGATATCTTGGGGGCTATCTGTTGCTTCTCTCATTATTTAGATAAATGCCCGTTTCCTATTTGTGTGTGTATAAGTATTTCTTGATATGCACCATCATATTGGTGAAGAATATCCCTTAGTAGGTTCCTGAGGAATGATACATGAAAATTAGTGCTTTGACACCCTGAATATCAGAAGCAGTAATTAATCTTTGCCCACATTTACTAATATTTTGAACAGAGAAGTGTAGATTAGAACATAGTTCTCTCCAAAAATGTAATTAGTTTAATTTTTAAAATAGCACAAATTATTTTTTTTTGTATCATAAAATGCCTTGATAAGTAGTGAGGAGCCTTTCTTAGATCTTATTCATCAACTTGTTCTGTTCTTTCTTTCAAGAAAAATCTGCCGGGCCTCCCTGGTGGCGTAGCGGTTAAGCGCTGCGCTGTGGAGTTGTCGGCAGCAGTGACTCGAGTTCCATGCCCAGCCTGGGAGATTCCCACATGGCACAGCAGACCTCTCCTGCCTCGCCTGCTGCTCTCCTCAGCAGTGTATTTCCGACCATCTGCCTGTTCTGCTTCCCGCTCTCTCCAGTGAACCCTCTTGCAGCCCAATGCCTCTGACCTGTACTCCAGCTTTTTATGCATAAATAAATAAATCTTAAAAAAAAATCTACCATCTAAATTTCTTTCCCTTCAAAGATTGTGACTAATGAATACAACTGAATTTGACAGAAAATATGTGCTTTTTAAAAATTTCAATGCATTCTGGTTTTTCTGGTATTTTGCTTCTGATCTGTTTATTGTCTTGTCTTCATCCCTGGAAGTTTGAAAAACATTCATATTCCTGAAATTTTATAACAAGCCTTACTTTTTACTTTGATTAATGGTACTGAGTACTTAATAGATCTTGCAATGTGAAAAACTGTGGTTTTTTAGATTTTGAAAATTGTGTTGAATTATTTAATTCATGATTCCCCATCCATTTTATTTCTCTTCTTTTGAAACATTCTAATTCATCCATTAATGCTCTAAGATGAATCCACTAATCTGCTTACTTTTTTCCTTCCTATTTTTCACTCTGTCATGCTTCCTGGGAATTATTCTCATTTAACTGAACATTTTATAGCAGTCCATCCTGTCCTGAACCATACTAGAACTGAATCAATAGTATTAATCTCATCTTTATTTTAAAAACTGTTGATTTCAGATTTATGCATCAACTTTTATTTAACATAGTGCATTAAAACATAATTTATTTGGGCTATTGAGTTGATTGGCAATTTTGCTTTTAAAGAGAGTGTTTCACTTGATTTACCTTAGTGACAAGCATGTCTAGTGTTCCCTGTGTGTATCCTTGCTTAAAGTCAAGTAAATCTAGTGCTGAAGGGAGTTGCTTGTGTTTCACGAGTTTGGTTGATTAATGAGAGTCAAGAATGCTATTGTTGGTGAGAACAAGAATTTCAGAAATCAAAATTTTAAAACACGGAAACAAAATTGAGTAATAAATAGAGTAAGATATAAACACAACCAAACAAAAATCGTGACAATATGCTTATGGGACATGAAGATATTGCCAAAAAAAAAAAAAAATCACACACACACAGATCCAAGAGAACTAACAGTTATTAGTTTTAACCAATCTCTACTTTTCTGACTCTACTCTATGCCATAATTTATACTCAGAAACACAGATATTTTGTGCTGCGAATAACTAATACATTGGGGAATTCTAAGGTATGATGTCACTTATATTATTTCTTCTCATTCCCCACTGACAGCTTAGAGTTTATTTTTCTCATGTGTTTGTTATTTATCGTTAGTGTAGAGGCTTTCCAGATTGCAAAATGTTGTTTCATTGTTCTCAATTCCCAGTCTCTCCTAACTTGAAAGTTTGTGTCTTGAAATAAAGACAAAACACCTATTTCAGTGCAGCCAGAGGGTGGAGAGAAAGCAGAGGTTAAATCTTTATATATCTATCAGTCTAAACCTTTATTTGAAATTTGCTTTTAAAATGTTTATTGTGTTCATAAGATACTACAAAAATTGAATGACACAAAAATTGAATGACATGAGTCACATTTTCTGCAATGAGATTTAAGATGTAGAAACTATATTAGTTTTTTAACAGAGGGTTTTAAGCATCTACTATGTACCAGGTTGTACACTTTTTATTGAATGTACAATCTTTTAGGGGAATAGACATATAAATGAGAGTATTATATTGGAGGAAATCTCAAGGTGAGAAATGAACAATTAAAAGGAAGTTCAGGGAGTCTCTCTCCCAGAAAATACAGCTTCTAAGCTGTCATTAAAAGAAAAAAAAAAAAAGAACTAATAAAAGAGTGACAGAGAATGGAAAGGGACTGCTCCAACTAAATATAACAGCAATGTATGTGAAATTCTGGAAGGACAAGAACTGGCATATTTAGAACTCAGAATGAAAGATAAGAAGGAATGGGAACTGTCAAGACTCTTCCTTAAAAGGACTTCACCTATTCTTAACGTTATTAAGTCAACGATATCTTTACTACATATTACAATGGATATGTAAACAATATTTCAGCGGATGATTTTACTGCTTCACTTGCCAAGCAATATGTTAGGGTTTTAGATTTGTTTAAGAAAAGAATAATGTTTATAATATATGTACTGTAGATGCTAGAAACTATGTAGATGCTAGAAATTATGCAACTGAAAAAGGAAAGATGACAAAGAGGCAAATGCCATAGGAAACTATTTAACCTTCTGTTGACTGATCCTAAGATACATTATTGTGTTAGAAAAAAACACGGGGAGCAGCAGTTGATTCTTGACATTTCATTAAGATACTAAGGTTAGTCTTGACAAAGCTCTTTAACAAACCGATATGACCTTTCATTTCATTTAGCATCTCTCACTGCTTTAAATTTATCAGCATGGAAAACAGTCAAGAAAAGGAATAATCAGAAAATAGAACTTGTAAAAATATCCTGTTTTTCAGGAAGTTAAAAAGCATATTTATACCCAGGTGCTAAGTGCTTTGTCTTCTGCTACTTACTGCTAGAAGTAGAGCTCATATTTCTAAAGGACTAAACTGTACCTTAATTACCATGTTCCAAATGTGCTGCTAAAAATGGCATTTCAACCTAATTGTTTTCTGCCAAGAAATTGTCACTGATATTTCATTGTCTATGTATTCATGATTAACTAACCCTTCATCAGTCCTTTAAAACAATTAATATAATGGAGATTTTCACGTGTTTTTAAATCATAAGGGGATAGTGGAGACAGACAATGAGGTACTCAAGGTGAAATCACATTGGTGTACACACCCCAAAACAAGAATGTGGGCTAAGCAGTTGTTTTTCTTTCTCTCTCTGTAGCCATGAAGGCGAATCTATCCTCCCAAAAGAATATTTGGATATTTATTTTAGCATGAATGGTATTTACTTGGATTGTTCTCCTCTCACCTTTACATTAAACAATACTCATATACTAGAAAATATTTTATTCATGGTGCAGTAGTACTCAAATTGGAGTCTTTATTTTGCAAGCAAGAGGGAAACACAAGGATTTATTTTTTCCAATATATTCATATTCTATTATGAATCATGATGATTTTTATGGTTCAAAAATAATGAATGGAGGTTAAAGCACTCAGTTAAAGACATCATAAGTATGATATTTTCCATTTTTGCCCCATCATTAAATTTTGAACTTATATTTTCCTTAAGATTTTTATAACTCTATAAGTTTGCATATCTTTTTGATATCTTATTCACGAGTATCAGAATTTGTAGAACAAAGAACTGATAATACAGACCTTAATTATTTGTGTTTGGGGCTAGTTTTTCAAATTTTCCTAATATATTTTTTCAATCTGTGAAACAGAACATTAACCAATAATGTCCTTATTAGTTACAAATTTCTATATTTGCATATAATTATTTACCCAGGTTATAAAATCTTTCATTTAAGTATTTTATACATTTGGTGATTTAAGTTTCTTCTTGTAAGTTTCAAATACCCTACCACATAAAATAGATGTGTGGATAGACTTTCCTGTTCAATTACTAAGTGTGGTAAAATTAATTGAATCACATGTTGGGAAACAATAATACTACATATGTTAGTATATGTATTTAATATTTATTATAACAGTAAATCAGTTTTAGTTATATCATTACTATTTAATATTTAATTAATAGGATAAAAAATTATGACAAAGCAAATATAATGACAAGGAGCATATCAATGCAAGGAGTATTCCCAAACAGAAAGCATTGTTTCACAATGATAAAAGGGTCAATTCATCAAGAAGTCATAACAAGCCTAATTATAATAGTACTAAAGAGCAGCGTTTGAAAATAAAGAATTGAGGCAATAAAATGACAGAATTGAAGAAAGAAATTCTCAAATCCACACTTTGGGATTGATAGTTTTTTGGTAATGGAAAGAAAAAGACAAAAAATATAAACTCAAATTAATTGAAATTTATAGAATACGTCAGGAGTACCTCGAACACTTCTAGTTCATTTCAAATAGTTAAATAGGGCCTCCCTGGTGGCACAACGGGTTGGCTGCAGCACTATGAAGCTATCCAGAGCCACTGCAGCATGAATTCGATACCCGGCCAGGGCGATTCCCACACGGCGCAGCAGACCTCTCTTGCCTCGCCCGCTGTTCCCTTCAGCAGTGTACTTCAGTCAATCTGCCTATTCTGCTCCCCATTCTCTCTAGTGAATCCTCTCACCCCCACAAACCTCTGGCCTATACCCAAGCTTGCATGCATAAATATATAAATAAATCTTTTTAAAAAAGTTAAATAACTTTAGCTATAGCTATTACTATAGCTATTAATAGCTATTAGCTATTAATAAGAAATCTACCGCTATTAATATATATAGCTATTAATAAGCTATAGCTATTAATAAGAAATCTATGAAAACAAAAGGTAGAAAATATCCAAATAAAAATTAATTATTAAACTTACAAATGTGGTTGCATATACATAAAGTATGCATGTGTATAGAACACACAGAAGGAAAATTCTGTAGTACCTAGTACCAGATGTTTCTGTGTGAACTATCATTCAAAATGACCACATTGTTATTTTCTGTGCTTCTAAGATAAGATTGGGCATGGTCAGGGAACATGGCTACATGACGACAGAATCCCAATTCTTAAACTAGTGTTAAAAATTTGACAATCTAGTCCCAATCTACTTTCAAGTATAATTTTCATCCATAGTGGTTGCCAAACATATCAACAAATATAGCATAACATGTTCTCCTATATTTAGTTGACATTTTTGTCAAAACAAGCAACTAGTGTTTATTAAATATTTTTTAATATCTTTGCTTATGCTACTCCCTGTGCAAAATTACCCTCAGCCATTTGTTATTTTACTTAGCCAAAAATGAATTCTGTTAAATAGTATTGCCATTTTCAACTTCTGGTTTATATCTAAAGTTTTACTGTGTCTTTTAATTTTAGATTGAAATGACTTACTATATGTTTATTCAATAATGGTGGAGGTGACAATTCATAATATATCTCCTATAGATTTTTGAAAAGAGTTTCATACATAGCTCTCAAAAATTACTTGTAAAATAAATCAGCTACTTTAATGTTCATAGATCTTTTTTTTCTTTAAAATGTTTTAAAAAATATCCATAACTGCTCCTAGGCAGTTATGGGAAATCTCAGAACTGCTCTTAGGCAATACTAGCTAAGTGTTCCATGCGCTTAATCTCTAATAAGTTTCTGTAGGCTTTAGTTTCGGGGAGAAGCTATTAAAATATGGAACTTGCTTTCTTTTCTATTTATAAACAATGTATATTTATAATTATTTTTTTAAATAACCACTTTGTTATATGGACTTTAGTGCTATATAGTTACTATATATGTAACATTTCTTATATTCTTAGCTATGAAATGATTTAATTTTATTATCTGATTTTATTCACTCAAAAAAGCCTCATTGACTATTTTTATTATATCCCAGGCACTGTGGTAGGTATTGGATATTGTGCTTAAATCTGTGTAAGAGATGCAAAGGTAAACTGGACAATTCCTCTCTCTCTGTTATATATTGCTTAAAAATTATGGTAAGTGATATTAAGTCAAAGAAGTCTACAAGAAATCATGAAAATTTAATGGTTACACAAAATATTTTCAAAGAGGTGACATTTAGCTATTAAGGCAGTTGAAAGGTGGGGAGCTAGTCAGGTATAGAGCATGACTAGAGAAAATTTATGATAGCTAGAATTCTTAAAAATGCTATTATGGTCTGAGAACAACAAAAAACTTATTAAATCCTTTAAATGTCTCTAACAAAATGGTTCTTTTTTGCATTACTATGAAAATAATATGAATTTAGTCTGTGTTTTTAAATGGCTTCCTAAAAAATAAAATCTCATATGAGGTATATAATAGATTTTCATAAAAGATATAGGATATACAAAGTTTACACCATTTTCATTCTCTATTGTGTAAAATTTAGGATGAAGAGAGGAGAGCAGGCGTATACCTAATATGGAATAATGGCATTTTTTCTTAGTGATGAACCTATTTCCCTCCCTTTTACCTTACCTTCCCTCTTTTTTTCATCAAATTCTTATTGAAAGCCTAAAATAATATTATTAAACATATCTATTTCATATTGCTGCTTATTAGGTGTCCTTATAAGACTTCAAGTTCAGTTTAATTTAAGAATTGGGACAGGTGATGACTATTTTATTTAATGTTGTGAATTATGCATAAATGATCCAGTACATTCTCATAGTACTGTCCTAATTATACTTTACTTCATTATGAAGACAATTCAGGTTTTTATGTTAAATGATCCAAATTTTCACAACTAGGACAAAAATCAAGAGACTTATTCCTATACAAATGCAACATAAAATCATCATTTTTATCCAGTTGGAAGAGTATTCCTTTTGCTACTTCAGGAAACAATCAGGTTTGTTTTGCATTCCAATATAGTATATGATGAACAATTTTAAACTTAAAAAGTAGAGAAAATATGTCAGTTTATATTCTCATTTACCCACAGTAAAGACTGCTATCATGCATGCTTAAAACAGTTTAGAAGATTTTACTGATTGCTTTCATTTAACTACCACTTTGCCATTTATTGGCTTAATTTTACACAATATGGAGCACACTTAAAACCCAAGGGAAGATAATAGGTTTTAGTTTCACATACCCCATCATGGAAATAATAAAATAACAAGAGATTTTTTTTTTTTTGCATTTGCCAAATATCCTAAACTCAAAAAATAGATCTGTACTAATGTCCCTTGGCACAATTTTAACACAAAAAAATAAACATCTCTTCCTTTTATGTTCCTTTCAAATTTGAACCAGTATCTGTCTCATTTTCCAACGTATACCATTTTCTTTCAAAACATGTAGAGTAATAAAGTGAAATTTCCACAGTGGAAAACTACATATATTGTAAATGGGAAAACATCTTATTTCTAAAGCTTTTTTCTTTGGTGAGACGTTTCAACACAGTTTTGCATTTTTTTTTCCAGTGGAAATAACATGCTTAGCGACATACGCCTCTGTTTAAATAAATAAAAGAACCGTGGATATACATTCATCAAGAACTAGGCTATTATTAGCAGACATATCTAAAACTACTAATTATCAGAATAAATGTGCAACAGGAAAAGGGTTGATTAATTTCTGTTACAAACACTTATGTATTAGCAAAGTTCTCCTGATTTCTTTGCTGTTGAAATGTTTCAAGAGATCATCTACCATATGTTCAAGTTATCAGCCTTCTAATAGATAAAATTCAGTAGCACCAGGCTATATGAATCAAGCACATACCATCCCACAGCATAGGTGTGACGACCCCTGAATGTGACCTGCTCCCAAAGGAAACCAATTTAATGCTCCATTGCACACAGAACAGTATGTATGAATCACAAAACCTCCAGATAAATTAGTGACAGGTACATCTGAATAGGACTCCCTCTAAGTCGCTTATCTACAGCCAGGCAAGCTTGTTTCACCCTCACTTTCAAAGATAAAGCCACATGGCATGTTACCTTGGCAGATTCTCACAAAGCAACAGCCCCGTCATCCATTATTGGGAGGAAAAGAAAAACCTTATTATTTCAGGTATTGTGACAGCAAATGGGATAAAGTGAAAACTATCTGCCAGTTGAAAATTCATCAGTGGATACCAGGCCTTACGTTTTCTCTAACTATCAGAAGCTCTGTGACTCTTATTCTTTTATTTTTGACAGTTCTGATACCTCAGTTGCAGCTGTGACAAAGTTCACGAAAAAAAAAAAAAACAAAACAGCAGGTTATCAAAGACAACTTATCAGAGGCCAAATAGAAGATGAGATGCCAACAATTAGTAAGCAGCTGAGAGACAGACCTCTTACAGGACAAGAAAGAAAAGCGAGTATCTTGAGCCAGCTACTTGTATTTGAAAGAAAAGAAAAAAAAAAAAAAACAGAAAAATCGGGATGCAAAATATATGGTCTGAGTACTTGGACTATACTACTGAAAAGAAGAAAAAGTATTTACAAAGTAACATAGAAATCACTTATTTGTAAGGGATCCTACTTAAACATCTTATCAACCATAAATAAATGACAATATTGAAACTGTCTAAAACTATGTGCTTTAAGCTGAGTATCAGTGAGAATTGGTGTATTATTTTCTTCACAATTAAGGGTTTGTTAATTACTAGAATTCAGACATGAATTCTCACTCTGTATTTCTCACAGTTCTCAAGTACACTTAACCAAGACTTTCATTACATAGCTTTGTGATAAAGGCCATGTCATATCACTAGGTCAGTTATATATAGCTGTGTAGAATTAATATGACTCACGTTTTAGGTTCTGTTTATTGTCCTCATGCAAAATCAGGGTTGTGCTTTCTGGGTGAGCCTGTTTTAAACCAAAATGACAAAAATCTTAGTTTCCCATGCCATGGCCACTTAGAATACATGCAAATAAACCCCCAGTTAGTCAAGGAGAAAATATTTCATGAAAGGGTACTGATTTGTAAATTTCGTCCTTTCAAATGTAGATGATATTAACTCCTTCTCCCCCCATATCTTTGCAAAATGTCTGCCCAATGAATTCATTGCTGGAGACACTTAATCAGGCCTATGGTCAGTTAATGGTATTCAGATCTGGGATTAAGCTCCATAAATAGGCATAATGGTTGGGCATCTGGAGTTGGAAGAGACAAATGTGATGCTGGAAAGGGAAAAAAAATAAACCATATAATTTAGAGAATGTACAATGTGATGTATTTAGCTAAAGTAAAAGCCATCCCATATATATATAATATATATTAATATAGCAATATATAGTAATATAGTAATATATATATCATATATATACTATACATATAAATGTGTGTGTGTGTGTGTGTGTGTGTGTGTGTGTGTGAGATGTAAATCATAGGATTCTAAATGTATAAAAGCTGAAAATGAAAGTACTCTGATAACATCAGCAAAACAACATCCAATGACACTTTGGGGAATATAAATATAGCTGCTAAAATGATCTTTGAAATTACATAGGTTTAATTAGATTGGATATATGTCCTTTACAGGACAATAATTTAAGCAACATTAAACACCATTTAAAATATGCAGGAACTTCAGTTAGTAGGTAATAAAATTATTATTTCTACTCTTGTTAGCTACTATGTTTATATTGAGTTATTTATTTATAATGCACTTTAATGTCATAAGTAATTTCTTAGACTCTGTAGTAAATGCAGAATTAAATGTTCAATTAAAACATTACATTCTGTCTGTGAAGCACTATAATATTTATTTTTTTATGAATTAGAAAATTATAAAGTTGCAATTTGAACAATTAATTTGAAAATTTAAAAGCCAAATGTCATGTGTATATTGTGCAACACCACCTTTACATTATATGAATAAAAAGCCATGTAGAAATCCTTAATCATTTTACATCCATCCAGAGTTTTTTTTTTTTACTGTATAATGGTGTGTTCACATTTTCTGCTTTATTATTCATTAATTCAGCAAACAAGCTTGACAAAGATAGCTTCACAATTTCCCTCAATTTGACTATACTTTAGACAAGTTTCTTTCTAATTCTAGGTCCCTAACCTCCCTGTTTTGTAGAGCATTTACTTTAAACTTGCAATTGCAAATTACTTTTTCTGCCCCTGGAGATATATATCTTTTCCCAAACTCACCATTTTTATAACTCAGAAATGACTTTTCCAGGACTTGGGAACCATCATTTTGAAATGTAATGTTCAAGAAAGAGAGCACCTTTACCTCCAGCTCTGTGTGAGAGTTGGGGCCTAATTTCAATGTATACTGTTTACAAACACAGATGAGCTAATCATATGTACCAGTGTCTCCCCAACATACTCTAGTGTTTTCCCACGAGTTCATCTCAGCTTTAAAATTTTCTCATCTTGTGTATCAGAAAAGTTAAATTCACTATTTCTCCCTTTTGCTGTAGTCTTGAGTGAAGTCTTCCTTGCCTCTTTAATTTTTCTCTTGCATTCTTGTATCTACTATGTGCCAGCATACAAGAAATTCAGTGTCATAAGGAGGTAATGCACTAGCCTTCACAGTACCTACAATTTAGTGGAGACCAACAAAAGTAAATTAACCTTTAAAATAAAAAGTCATAAATACTTTGACTGCAAGAACAGAATGGGTCACCAAAATCAAGTAAAGAAGATGATGAAAAATACAGTATCATTGAAAGTATAGTTTATAGATGATGAGGTGTCTTTCAGATAAATTGGAACAGGGGGAATGCTTGAAAAGAGTCTAGCTTCCATAGAAGTCCAGAGATAAGAAGCGTTTCTATGCAAAGTAAAGAATGATCACAACGGTTGGTTTATATATGGTGAAGTGAGGGAGTAACAGGAAATGAGGGTAAGATGTAACAGGAGGGAGAGAGGAAAAGGTAATCATATAATTATTCTTTTTTCTATTAATCATTAAATTTATATGGAGGCCATATACCTCAAGGTTTAATCACAGTTAACAAAACAAAATGACTCAAGTGAAATAGATAGGCAGTCTAGGGCTGTTTTGGCAGCTTTGTGGCCATCAAAGAACTAGGGTTCTTTCTGCTTTCTCATTCTTAGCTGAGGGCTTCCACTCTCAAGGTAATTAGAATATTGGTACTTCAAGCAAACTTTACAGGTTATAATGGAAGAGGACAAAATCACGTATTACCACTTTAGCAGTCTCCCTTAAAAGAGCTATTCTAGACACAGACATAAAACTTCAGTTTTACTTATTTTTGGAAACAGTGGCTATTTAGATAATTTTATTTCAGCTTTGATATGTTGATTAATTAGTAAGGCAAATGAGAAAATTATAAACTATTTTTCTTTTCTCTAATGAAAAGTATCCATTTTTAATTTCATGAGCATATTGCATCACAGAAGTGTTTTCATTTTTACTAAATCTTTAGGAAATAAATCTTGCAAAAACAATTTACTATAGGGCCTTCATGGTGGTGCAAGAGGTTAAGTCTCAGCACTATGATGCTATCCACAGCCACTGCAGCACAAGTTCGATCCCCAGCGAGGGAGCTGACCCACATATGCAGCAGACCTCTCTTGCCTCGCCCGCTGCTTCCCTCAGCAGTGTATTTCAGTCAATCTGCTTGTTCTGCTCCCCACTGTCTCTGTTGAACCCTCTTATACCCCCACGCCTTTGGCCTACACCCTAGCTTTTGTATGCATAAATAAATAAATCTTAAAAGAACAATTATATATTTTCCCTTAAACCTATTGCTTCAAAACACCTAACAAGGGAAGCCTAGTATTAAAACTGAATTCAAGGCTTGAGATATTAAGAATTGTGAAATATATTATAGCACAAATCAGAGACAAATCTCTAGCTTATCCCAGATAGATGCATGAATATATATTATCTCTTATAATCTGCCCATTTGAAAATATGTCCACATCAGCAACCTAATAACACTTCAACATCTTACTTATCTACATTCTCTGACTATCCCTTTCTCAACTCTTAGGAAGACTCATTCTGTCAATTCTCTATGTTAAAAACCATTGAAGTTCAGCCATAACAGCAGGAAGGCATTCTTCATTGGCTTTTGAATGTGTTTTTTATGTGTCTGTGTGCTTACATATAAATGAATGCTTGCTGTTAGGCTATTCTCACAATAAACAATGAGTCCATACAGTGATGACCTGAATTCAGAGAACTTTGGCAACTCTATCATTTCTTCATGTGGTCTCCTTACTGAATTTTGCTGTTTCTGGTTCTAAACTGAAGACAGAATTATCTGTCAGCAAGAAGTGAGGATTGAAGATTTTCAAAGTTATGCCCCAGTAACAATTCTTCCCAGAAGATAGACTGATGCTTGAATTTCAAAACAATACTGTTCATGAAAACCAAATAGATGGAGTCTTACAGTCAAAGAAACAACCATTTAAGAATGATATAGGTGCTCAAAATAGGCTAGATGTTCTGTCCAAAGAATCAGGAGCGAACTATAATTTGAAATGATATTACATTTATGTTCTTTTAAATTTATTTCAGGGACTCTTCTGTCAAAGAAGATTCTTTTTTTAATTGATTAGGTTAGACTCTGGCTAACTAAATTGACTACTTCTTTATTCCATTACAGTTTGCTATTCCAAAAAAGCAAAACAGCTGAGGCAGAAAAAAAAGGGAAAGAAAGAAAAGAAACAATGTATAATACTTTAAAATTTTTCACCTAACATTGTTAAGCAATACAGTTAAATAAAATTAAATTAAAGTCTTTTCCTCTAATATTTTTATTACTTTAGAACTATCAGATCTGTTCCAATTGATTCTACTTTATATACATTAGAGACTACACAGATGTGTTTAAAATCTCTAAAGTACAAAATTTAGTTGAGAAAAATGTCACTTCTTTTAAGTGATAAATAGCACACATTCTGTGTTTCTGTGGATAGAGGTGATGATGGGATGACATCTAGAGAACCAAACACAAGATTTCCCAAGATGAGGCTGCTGCCTAATGGATTAATTATACAACACTTTCAGTCACCAAATACTAGCTTGCTTCTCCTAAGTTTGTAACAACTGGGACAACTATTTGCATGAGTATTCATTGTTTATAATTTATATACATCCTATAAATGTTCCTAAAGACAATGCTAAGAAATTATGTTTCTTTGTTTTTTTCCTGCTTGCCAATGCCCAACTTCCTCCACTAATGGAATCCTTTAAAACATAGTCCATTATTGATGCTTCATAATCTCAGGTGTTCACTTTTTCTTTTGAAAATTTAACACAAAATATTTCAGTCATACCAATAAAACTCTCACATAAGATTTTCAAGATCACATTACATACTCATTTTTAAATGCTAAAAACACTATACATAAACTTATGACTGACTTTGTTTCTCCTTCAGTTTTACTGAAATATAACATGGTCAACAGTGAGATCGTTACTGACTTAAAAGGCCCTAATCTGTAGTATCTTGGTTTGCTGAACATGAAAATAACCCTGAAAATTTTTTATTAGCTCTCATTTTGAAGATATTTCATATAAGTCATTTTATATGTTTCACCGTGTAAATTTATGCAGTAGGACTGCAACAACGTCCTAAATCAGCCTAGAATATGTAATATTGAATCGCATTGCAAAATACCATCATGCACACATCATCCAGAGTTGATTGCATCATTTTCTGATGCAATGCAATACTACTGCCAGGTGGCTACTGAAGTAAGCTGACGTCAGCAGTGCACTATAGATAGCCCTATTGAAAACTTTGAACACTGAAAATATTTCAGACTTTGTGTGAGACAGTTTTTGCTACTGTTCCATAGATCTGTTATTATTTTATCCATTTAGGCACAATACAGAACAGTAATGCCTCAAAAGTACATTGATAGTGTGGACAATTTCTGCTCTATTTGTGGGGAAGTGACATTTTCCAACCAGAAGAAAAGTATCATTTCTCAGGTGAAGAAGGCTTATCATCTTTACTTCAGATGCAAGGTTGGTGACCAAGACAAGCCTTGGGCCCCGCACACATGCTGTGCTCCATGTACAACACAGCTTTCACAGTGGTTCGATGGCAAAAGACCATCAATGCCGTCTGCAGTCCCCATGGTGTGAAGAGAGAAAAGCAACCACAAAAAAAGACTGTTACTTCTGCTTGGTTCCTCCTCTTTCTGGCAGAATAATGAAGCAAAAGAAGTTGAGAATAGTCTACCAAACATTCTGTCTGCATTGAGATGACCGGTTCAACAACCTGCTGCAGGGTGATGAGAAACAAGCATGGGATGCTTTTCGCCTAGTGTCTATAAACTTTCTTGGGAATGTTAGGGCAGAAAACTACAAGGAACTAGTAGGAGACATGCTGATGCAGTATCAGAAACCTGGCTGCAATATGTCTCTAAAGATCCACTTCTTTCATTCCCATTTGGATTTCTTCCCTGAAAACTGTGGTATGGTTAGTGATGAACATGGCGAATGTTTTCATCAAGATATCGCATCAATGGAACAAAGATACCAGGGAAAATGGCCCACTACAATGCTGGCTGACTACTCTGGACACTCCTCAGAGATGCTCCTGAACAGCTGTACAAGAGTCAAGCGAAGAAATCTAAGAAGTAGTCTATGACTTGATTTTTTACAGGGATTAACCGTAGGCCTATTACTATTGGCATGCATTTCATGACGTAAACATCCATTCATTGCAGATTACAAAAAACTAGAGGCAAAATTAGAATTTGACTGTCATATCCATGTTGAGCACATACAAATTGATGGGAAATGACTAATTTTATTTCAGTAACATGACTTTTGTAAAATTGGTTAACCAATGATTGACATGTATTTTGTGACGTAAACATCCATTTATTGCAGATTACAAAAAAAACTAGAGCCAAAATTAGAATTTGACTCTCATATTCGTGTTGAGCACATACAAATTGATAGGAAATGACTAATTTTATTACAGTTATATGACTTTGTAAAAATTTGTTGACCATTGTAATTAACAAAAACAATATGTTCAAGGTGTACAATAAGTTTTCACACATATGTGTTATAAAACGATTACCACAATCAAGCTAATGACATATCCACAGACTTAGTTACCTTTTGTTTTTGATATGAGAACATTTAAAATCTACTCAATTAGCAAATTTTAGATATGTAATGCAGAATTATTAACTATAACCAGCAATATTTTAGACATCAAGAACTTACTCATGCTGCATAACAATTTGTACCATTTGTCTATATGTGACAACATAACATTTCCTTGTTTCCCTCAGCCCCCAATATCTATAACTAATTCTACTTTCTGCTTCTATGAGTTTGATTTCATATAATTGCATACAAAAGTGATAACATGCAATATTTATTTGTATGACTAACCTGTTTAACTTACAAAGTGCCCTCCAGCTTCATCAATGTTGACACAAGTGACAGGATTTCCTTATTTTTTAAAGGCTGAAAACAATATTATATAGACACAGTATACACTCACAGATGAAAGAAAAGTGTATATATAAATACATATATCAACGTGTGTGTATATATCTATATCTATAGGAAAAGATACAGATATAAAATACTGAAATGAGCATGGGAGTATAGTTATCTTTTTTGATAATGATTTCATATCGTTCAGATGTATAACCAGAAATATAATTGCTGAATTATGATAGTTCTATTTTTAATCTCTTGAGGAAATTCCATACTGTTCTCCACAAAAGCTATTCTAATCTGCATTACTACCAATGATGCACAAAGCTTCAGTGACACCCACCGTCTCACCAATGCTTGTAATCATTTGACTTTTTGATAACAGACTTTCTAGTAGGTATGATATGTCATGTTACTTTGGTTTTGACTTGCATTTCCATGATGAATCATGGTATTGAGCTTCTTTTCATTTACCTATTGGTACCTATCGGCTTTGTATATTGTCTTTGGAAAAAGACATTATTGCTCATTTTTTAAGTAGTCTATTGCTTTTCTTGGTTTGTTTTTGTTAATGAATTGTATGAGCTCTGTATATTTTGGATATCAATCCATTATTAGATATGGTTTACAGATATTTCCTTCAATAGCACAAGTTGCCTCTGCATTTTTGTTGATAATTTTCTTTGCTATGTAGAAAGTTGAGTTTTGAGTCAGAGGGGAAATGGCCAGGGCTCCTTCTCAAAAACTCATCAAGTACTCTTTATATCTAATTTGACTGTCTTTCTCTTCCCTCCAGTGTAGGTAAAATTTACTAGTCTCTAGGGTAAGAAAAACTGGCTCTGACATATATTTCATATCTTCTGTTTTAGGTCTGACAGTTTTTGAAAGTAAAAAGAATTGGATTCTTTTTATCTCTGCATATTTCCTTTGTCATCTCTTCACCTGGAGAATACCTGCTACCTGAACAGTTGTGGGGAGAGGGGAATTGTTTCTAGCTTTATCCCATTTTAAGAAACTTAGTCTAGAGGATTTACTACAGAGGGCTTGAGCGAGATGGTGAAGAGAGAGGATGTAGGTTCACCTCCATCTTGTACTTTCAGCTCCAGCACAGCAGAACAAAGCCCATGACATCTAAAGGTAAAACAGAGGTGCAAGTGTGCACTGGGTGCAAGTCTCATGAGGAGATCCTAGCTCAGCTGCTACCCACCTCTGGAGCCCATCCCCTATTCCAGCTGCTTCTGACTGCCAAATACCAGCTGTCGGAATTCAGCTGCCAGCTGGCAAATGCAAGAGCATGAGCCAAACTGCTTCTAGCATCTAGTCTCCAGAGGTGAGAACACAGCCTCCAGTTGCTAAATGATGACCCTCAGGGCCCAGCTACTGCAGCAAGAGCTGGGCAACCTTCTGTCCACTACTGCCATGGGCAGTGAGAGCCTGGCTCATAAGGCATCCACTTCCAGCCTGGGATCCCAGTTTGCAGGAAGAGCTGGGCGCCCAGCCAGGAGAGCAATGCCTTCATCTGTCAACTGCATGAGTGACAGCCACCTCCCAGCTGCAGAAGCCTGGCCTCCAGCTGGGAGAACCCTTCTACTTCCAAAGTCTAGCCACCAACTGTGGGAGCCCTACCACTAGACTGGGGAACCAAGACAGGGCCTGCGGCACACTCATTACCACTCCTGGAGCTGTGAATCAGAGGGAAACATGTCAGAGAGAGCAGTGGGATGGATTATGCTTTGGACAGCAGAGAGCACTGTAGACCTGGATACTGAAGAGTTTCACACTATATTGAACAGAGATAGGTAGAGAAAGGTACCAAATTTACCTCATATTCTTCTCATTCTATTATGAATATAGTATAAGATACTCTGTTTCACCATATTTAACAATGTGTATACTCTTCACTTTGTTAGTTTCCAGTTTAATCTAAGTATCTAGTGGATAAAGCTATGATGTTCATATAGTTGATTTAAAGCTTCTGTGATGTACAATAATTTTAGGATTGAAACACTCTTGCCTATGGTAGAGATTCCTGAATATATTTCTCAATTACAGCAAAATAAATGAAAATCTAAAATTAAAATGAAATCAAACATAATCCTATCATCCTAACATAATTATTGCCAGTAAGATAATTTTGAAAAGCAGTTTATGAAGAATTATCAGGAACTATAAATATGCATATATTTTCACTCAATAATTTCATTTCTGGTAATTAATTCTGAAGAAATAAATCAAAAGAAAATACAGCTTTGTGCATTGAGATTTTCACTTTAATATTAATTTAAATGACAAATGTTTTCAACAATCTAAATATTTGACAAGGGCTAAATCACTGCTCAGCAACTTAGGGAGACTTTAATATTAAGATGGTGATGACAATAGAGACATGTGAATTCCATTTGACTGGACATTCAAAAAACATGTCAAGACCATTATAGAAAATAGAAAAATCATTCATTTATATAGTCAACATATTAAAGGGATCCAACAAACTATGAAATGTTTACTAGGATAGTTGGATTGCAGTGAGCTTCCTTTTATTTTTTATTATTATGATTTACAGACAAAAGATGGAAAAAATAGAGGTTAATATGAAATGAGTTTTAATGTACAATACCCATGGTTTGAAGCAACTATGCATGCTTCAATTGATACTTATTTGAAATTATGTTCAGAAAACCAATTAATTAATTTTATTTATTTCTGTTATGTGCAGTTTGGTTTCACTAAGGTTTTATTATAATTAGAAAGTTTAAAAAACTACACATCAATTTATTTTTAAAAGATATATCTTATTGAGCTATAATATTTCTGTGCTAAAGTGAAAAACAATGGCTTAAACATGGAATGTTATTGATAATATCTGTTGATTAAATTTAAAACTATAAAATTTTGATATCCTTTTAAAAAATGATTTAATTTTGAATAGGTAGTGCATGGTCATAGATCAAACAATGGTGAAAGAATACATGGTAAAAAAAACTTCCCTTTCACAATCATTGCCAACCACTTTCCTACACATAAAAATACATACCTGTGTATGTTATTTCTTTCTTTTCACACAATAGGCTACTATACATAATTTACTGAAGACTGATTTTCTTCCAATTAACATTATGTTTCAGAAATATTTTCAGAACTTTAGAAATTTGACCTTCATTCCCTTTGACAACTTAGAATTCCATTACATAGATTCATTATTACATTTATACATCATGCATAAACACTTTTTAAAAAATATTTATTTTATCTTGCATTTACCTTGATTTTTTAGTTTTATTTGCTGGCCTAATACAAGACATCAGAGTCAAAAGTGAAGTTTCTCATATTTTTCAGTTTCCTTTCATATACAATATCAACTTGTTAGGAAATACTATTGGTTTTACCTTAGAAATACATCTAGAATCCAGTTGCTTCCCACCCTTTCCTGTGAGCTTATCACCAGGTCACACCTAGATTAATATAACTGCCTCTTTTTTTTATATATATATATATTTTTATTGTTATTTATGTCTTTTACATTTTGCATTCCCCTTGGGTAGCCCACCACCAATTCACCCGTGATCCATCTCCATGGTCCCTTGTGTTCTTTTCTATTCCATTTTGTGCCCTTTCCCTTCCCTCCCTCGGGCTCCTTCCTACCCCCCCCCCCCACTGATTGTCTCTCTCCCACCCGGCCTCCCTATAGTCCTGTTATAAGTGAAACCATTCGATATTTTTCTCTTTCTTTCTGGCTTATTTCACTGAGTATGATCCCCTCTAATTCCATCCATGTTGCTGCAAATTGCATGTGTTTATCTTCTTTCCATGCTGAATAGTACTCCATTGTGTATATGTACC